>CM022091.1:12444091-12669091 GCA_011114355.1 Carex littledalei
ACCGCTTGACTTGATACTAAATAAATTCAAAAATTATAAATTTTGCATGTAAACGCACAACTAATGAAGTAGATCGGTTTGAACGGTTTGGATTCACCATTTGAAGTTAATTTGATAGGTTTTGGAGTTGGTGTTATATAGACTGAAATGACACTGATGTTATACTAGCCAGACTCATTAATCTACCCTCCTATTAATATATGCTCTATTAGTATATACTCGTATTAAAATAGAGTCATCAAACTATTTAATATTTATGTGACTTTTTGAAATTCAAATTTACAACCTCTTTATTAATTTTGTCACTAGATCAAAAAATGATTCTCAAAATAAAATTTTAATGTTAAAGACTCACACTAGTAATATATAAATAGCTTAAATACTAGATAGAATTTAAATTATTTATTACAAAAATAAAAGAATAAATATAATTGTACGAAACGCTAAAAACAATAAGTGAAGAAATTTTGATGCTATATATTTGTAATAAACATTATTTTTAATTTCAGTATATTTTTGTCAGATTACCATTACAATTTTATTTGATGCTGTATAGTTTTATTGTGTTTTGTTCACCTGTTTTTTAGTTTCTAATTTATCTTTCTTTAGCTATAGATTTATATTCATGAAAACCGTATTTCAATGAATTTATAAGATTGCAAAGTTAATTGTTTTTCATATTTTTGTTGACAAGCAGTGTTGTAAAAAACGTCTGTTTAGGCCGATTAGTCATTGGCAATGACCAAACTGTCATGAATTTTCCCGACTAATTGGACGATTATTTTTGATATGGCCAATTATTCCCGATTAATCACTTAACAGTATCATATCCATAGTGTTAACAAGTACTGATACCCCAAACGACGGAGAATTTTTTTATAAACCATAATAAAAAAAAAAATTACGAAACCAACATTATTACTTTTTTTTTACAAAAATCATAAGAACCGAAATGTTCTTTCGGTCCATTATTTTTTTTTATTCCGGACCAAAATGGCATTTTGGTCCGGTCTCCTTTTTTAATTTTTTGTGGTGGCTCATATGAAAACTTGTGAAACCAATACTACAGAAAATCTAAAAAGTAAACTGGACCGAAATGCCATTTCGGTCCGGAATAAAAAAAAAAAAGTAATCACGTTAGTTTCGTAAAAAAAAAAAAAATTAATTATGATTTATAAAAAAATTCAACGACGGAAGTATACTGTTTCCGTTACAAAAATCTTTTGAGATCCTTTGATTGATGTGTAGGTGAACTTTACCGCTATAATTGTAGAGGATGCGGACCAAACGCAGGGAAGGTGGGGGCTTTTCTAGGCTCAAACTACGATGAGTATCGACTGGACCTGGTCTATGGTCTGCTCCCAATTACACCGTGGTGGACCTGGTGGTGGTGAACATGTGGAATTCAATAGTGGGAGCTTCCATGTTTTTTGTTTTGTTTATATTTGGAAACGTTTCATGCTGGGATTCACTCATCTTCTTTTTATACATTACAAATTTACAATACAATATTATATACATTTGTTAATGGTATAAAAAAGTCACGACTGTACCAGACACTTTACTGCAGATATAGTTCAGTTACATACAGCACAACACTCATGCCAGTCATGACTCATGACTTGGTGTTTGGTGTCACTCACGTGTCGTGTGTCGTGTCAATTTACACGTCAATTTAATTTCATAAAACAATTTAAATTTCTAATAATAAATGCATTTTTCATACATAAATATTTTTTACAACATTACTTGTTTATTTTATAATTGTTTATTTTTTCACATTTTTTGACATTTCTAATTTTTGTCTCCCTTAATAGACTTAAAATTTAAAAAAAAAAAAGTATATAGTTAAATGCGACCAATCAGATGACATGACTAATATGTTGTGATCATTTATCAAATTAAGTGGGACTTAGAGAATAAATGCAGAGTGTTATCTTCATTATGATAATTATTATTTGTAATAAATTGAATTGGTTTTATAATAAATTCAAATAAATTAAACAAGAATGTCTATGAACTGAAGGAAGCCTCAACAGTATATAACTTGAGAAGGAAGCAATTGATAATCATTTTCTTTACAGTATTAACAATCTTTAAAAAAAAAACTCCAACATTAATGACGTGATCCATATGATACATACATCACATCTATAAAGTTTTAACTGACCGAAAATGCAGTCCATGATGTTTAATCAAATTATACTTAAATTGTATGATATTTGATTGTTAGACTATCTATTATTAAAATAATTATTGTATAGTGATTCCTCCGTATAATTTAAGGAGGAAACACAACAACATGTTTACTATAATTACTCTCGGGGACTCTGGTAGCCGTCATTTAATGGCCGGTTCTTTTTTTTTCTCAATCGGCCAACCTTTTTCTTCTGTTTCAAACAACCAATTTTTGTTCAATCGTCTAACCGTTCTTTTTTATATTAAAATATCGAACAATTAATTATTTACAACAATTCAGTTGAACAACTCACTTTGATTATTATAAAATAATCAAATAATCATTTTTACCGGTCCTTTTTTATATTAAATATTAAATAATTGATTGTTTATAACAATTCAGTCAAACAACTCCCTTTCATTGTTAGAAAATATTCAAACAATCATTTCACCGTTCTTTTTATATTACAATATTAAATAATTTATTGTTTATAACAAATTGAGTCAAACAACTCACTGATTTGTTCTCAAATATTCAAATATTATAAACAACAATGAAATAAACAATCTGAACAATTAAAGTAATAATAATAAAAACAAAAACTTGAGAACCAGCCATTTAATGACCAGTTGAGAAAACAAGTGAACCGGCCATTAAATGACCGATTTGAACATTTTTAAAAATACTCAGTTAAGTTGAGTATAATTAATATTTTATAATTAACTTTAGATATTAATAAAAATGTCGGCTCTTGTAGCTTCCTCTCATAGTATGAAAGATTGCTCTACCATATTGGATAGGGTCATAGGGACAGTGCTACATTTAGGGGCACAGTATCCACTGTTTCCTGCCTAATTGTCAGAACACTATTATTGTTCATCACTAAGTCTCAGATTTTATTGAACTCTGTTCAGTACTTCAGTTGGCTTTTTACTTCCTTTTACCTCCCTCTAAGAGGTCATTTTAATTTCTGGTATAAACCATAAAGCGAAAGCAGGAATTAGTTTCCTCATTTATTCTGAAGCCTGGAGATGTCAAAGGACTAGGTAGGAGAGAAAAAGGGACCATGAACAGCTAGTGCTTTTGCATCGTGTAGTTGCAGATTGGATTGAATTTTTTTTATAAACCATAATTAAAAAAAATTATGAAACCAATATAATTATTTTTTTTTTTACAAAAACCATAAGAACTAAAATGTTATTTTGGTATGAACTTTTTTTTTTCCGGATTGAAATGGCAAATCAGCCCGAAGTGGTTTTACAGTTTTGCATACCAGTAGCTACAGAAAATCCGAAAATCTCTCTGGACCGAAATATCATTTCAGTCCCGCTAAATTTGTTTTTTAAACCCAAAACAGTCTATTCTCTTTTCTCTTCTTTCTCCTTTCTAAGCAAACATGTTTTTCTGACATTTCGAAACAATTTATAAGCAAACTTTAAAAAAAAAAAAAAATAGTTCAGACCGAAATGACATTTCGGTCCGGGCTAAAAAAACATTGAACCCAAATGGCATCTCAGTCCATGAGTGTTACACCGAAGGTTACATTTGTTTTTCTGAAAAAGTTGTGAAACCACCTCGGACTGAATTGTCATTTCGGTTAGGAAAAAAAAAAATTCGGACTGAATTGGTATTTCAGTTCTTGTAGTTCTTTTAAAAAAAAATAATAATAATGTTGGTATCATAATTTTTTTTTAAATATGGTTTATAAAAAAAATTCGATTGGATTTGCTTGCTTGAAAAAAAGGAAAGTACTTTCTTTTACTGAGTGAGAGTCAGAAGAATCTTTACACGACATTCATTTGAAGAATCAGCTAGCACCCAAACTTGGTATCTTTAATATCTAGTGCAATGTTATCAATTTGGTAAGATCTATAGAAAATTATTCCATGCTGTCATAGCCAATGAATTCCAACTTCACCGATGACATTCATATGGCTATCAGTACGGCACAACACGACACGTGAATTTCAACTGAGTCGTATCCAGACATGTTTCGTACCATGTCGATGTGTGTCTTGTACGAGGTAGGAGATTTTAACAACAACAACAAAAAATAGACGGAAGCACTGTTGGCATGTCTAAACACAGCATTCCAGCACGTGTTGTGTATGGTTAGGGCTGTAAATGAGCCGAGTTTGAGCGAGTTACCCCCAACTCGAACTCAGCTCATTAAATAAATGAGCGAGTCAACTCGAGTTGGGATGGTAATAACGAGCTGTAGAGCCAACTCGAACTCAGCTCGTTATCAACTCGAGTTGGCTCACAACTCGTTTATAAACTCGTTTAACCAGTTAAATCAATACAACATAGTTATAAATGAGTTTGAGTCGAGTTTGAGCCGAGTTTGGGTTTGGTTTTGGTTATTCTGGGATTTTTTGTGTCCAAGACTGTGTAACTTTATGTAACTCGAGTTATAAATGAGCGAGTTGAGGTCAGCTCAAACTCAGCTCATTTATTAAACGAGTCAGCCAACTCGAGTTAGAACTAACTCGAGTTGTAAATGAGCGAGTTAAAGCGAGCTATAAATGAGCGAGTTACGAGTTCGAGCTATTTTGCCCAGCCCTATGTATGGTCCCTGCACTGTTCAGCACAACCTGATTTACTTATCATTCGTGTCAGCATAGTACGACACATTTAACAAACATGACTAAACACGACACTTGAAAACACCGTGTGTGCGTTTAAACGTAGAGATATATAAAAAGAGTAGCATGTTATGATCGAACACATCACTAAACGCTTGCGTGTCTCATGACATGTCAATTCGAGTGTCATCCGAAAAAAAATAACATAGTACAATATGTGAATCGGTATAATCACGACATCACACAACACTACAATGTACAACAAAATATGACCAAACGTGACTAGCACGACGGAACATGATTAATCACGTTTTAGAAACGGCTCATTTGATGACGCCGACAAATATACTGTGATTAGTTTTTACGATGTCGATCACAACATGATATGATACGTAAAAACTTAGTTTAACTACGATACGATACGTAATCACAAGTTACTTAACCGGTCACAAGAGACATTCACTATCCGTGCAAACGCCCGTAAATTTGTCCGAATTGGCGAATTCCACGGCAATATGCAGTTCGTGTCCGCGATTTTGCAACACAAACCTTTTCCCAAGCAAATTGAAATTTTGTTAGGAGGGATAGAAATATTTCTTTGAGTTAGTATCTACATCTTTCGGCTTTAGCATTAAATGTTATAACATGTCCAACAAAAATGCTTTCTTTTACAGTTGGCATACGGGGGCTTTTTCCATAAATTATGGGGTAATTAATTACAGTGGTAATGTGTTACAAAGTGGCTTTAGGGGCTTATTGGTTTCTCCTTTCTTTCTTTGAAGCTTTTGCTTTGACAAGACAGATATAATTTGTTTAATCCCCAACCTTACTTGATACTGTTTAGATGTGATTTGTTTCATAGGTGGAGAATCTCTTGGAATGACCTTTCTATTGCCTGACCGTCCATTGGGTATCTGTGCTTTTGAGCTCTCTGTATTCTATATTATTTTTTTCTTTTTGGTGTTTCTAAGTTTTCTATTCAACCCAACCGCCATTGGAGACCGAGCAAGTAATTTTTATTTTGATGGTGTTAAAGTCCCCAAGTAACCTTCACCCGAGGCAAACAGGATCTATTTTTAGTAGAGTTACAGTAGCTTTTGCGTATGAATAATTTATAGACATGTTGTTGTGACTATATTGGGTGTTTAAAAATGTTTGTATTCAAAACAGAGGTGGACCTAGACATGAGCAACCTCAGGCCAATGCTTAAGCTTAAGTTTCAATTTTTATAAACAAATTAAATCCTCATAAACTAAGTTTTGTTTTTAAATTTGTCCAATCTTTATGCAAAAATTAAAATTATAAGACAGGTTTTATGTGAATTATAGGATTTTGTGTCTACAACAACTTACGAAGCCTGACATGTTCGATGGGTGTCGGACTCAATTCGGTCTGATACCGGGAATCGTTCAATTTGCTTCATGATTTGTGTGTGCTTTGTTTATGGGAAACGAATTCGCTGAAATTCTCACCGGTGAACAGTATTTTTGAAATTCCTGTTTTTTCTGAATCCAACCGTCAAACTGTTTTTAGATGCGTGCACAGAAAAATCAACTGTTTCGAGATACGTATATGAAAAAAGTTAAACAACTGGATTCGAAATTTCAAAAATTTCAAAAAACTGTTCACAAATGATGAATTTCAGTATATTTCAATTCTTGCTTGTGACACCTGCTTACTAACCAACGGTTGGATTGTCATGTCTCATACCAATCATGCAAAAAAAAAAAAAAAAAAAAGTCTAATTAAAGATAAAGAGGTGACATTTTTGTGGGTCCCTTGAAAAGCTGATATATGCGCAGTGGCTCAGCAGAAGCGTATTGGCGTTGCTTTGATTAATTTAATTTCATAGCGTGTTAGCGACTGACACTAGTCCACAGTTATCATATAAAAATGTGTTATGTTAGAACCTCATAATAATCAACTAGTTTTTTCAATGACAACAAAATTAGATTAATATTCCTACGCTCAAAACAGATGGGAAGTGGGGACCGAATGGTGTTTGCATATATAGCGTGCGATGTTGAAAAAGTAAATACAGAATTAATTAATTAACAAATCCTTTGGTTGGTTCATGGTTGGTAACAGCTTGGAACTTTCTGGACAGCAAAGAGGAGTATAATAATGTGATTAAACCCTGATTAGGCTAAACAAGAAGGTAGCACGCAAGGCAAGATCTAATTAAGGCAGCATTGGCAATTTGGCATTGGTAGTCGTACAGTTAATGCATGTGATTTGTCCCCTTTTGCTGAGCTCCTATTAAAACAAGAAAATAACATGCATGAGTTTAACCAAATTAGAATGATAGGACCACAGCCGTCTAACGCACCAAGTACAAAGAACAAAAAAGAAACTTACCAGTAGTGGAATTATCCTAAAGAGAAATTCTATCTATCAATCCCACAAATATTGCAAAAAATAATGCTGTCTTGGGGCCGCACATTCTATATATATATATTTTTTTTTTTTTTTGCTTTGATTTATTTAATTTGGACTATTAATTGGCCGGTGTCATTCCCTTTAGGCAGTTAAGAAAGAGAATTTCTTTTATTAGATGCTCATATATTACCTTCGTTAAATAATGAAGAAGATTTATAAGTCTCTCGTCATGTTATATTTCATTAAAAATTAAATCTATTTTTTTTAAGAAGTTTATTTATTAATTTAGCAGTCCAAGTATTTGGATTTAATTGCACGCATTTTTAATTTGCAAAAAAGTGTAATAGGTTTTCTTTTTGTGTTTTTTGTTAGAATTTAATTATCTCGTGTTTTTTTAAGAGAATAAGAATATTTGGATCCAAGCTGTTGAAATTCATCTACTTCATGAGTGATGCATGTACATGAAATATTTTGAAAGTTTTGAATTCATTTAGTACAAGATCAAACGGTAAAAAAAATGAATATTTTATAAGTTATTTTATATATTTATTTTTTCATCATTTTTTGTACCGCTTGTCCTTGTACGAAATGAATTCGAAACTTTAAAAAGTTTGCATCTATATGCATCACTCATGAAGTAGATGGATTTCAACGGTTTGGATTCGTCGTTTGAAGTCAATTTGATATATTTTTGGAGTTGTGCTCACCAAATTCTCTTGATGAGCACATCACACCCTAGCTTCGCTCTATTTCCTAACTTGGTCTACCATAATATTATTCTTAGACATTGAAGAAGATTTAGCGAAATACTCGTGCTTTATTCATTTTAATTGATTAGTGAAAAATGCAGGGGGGAAATAAAAAATGATATCACTATCCAAGATGCATTCGAATACATGAGAAAAGTTAAAAGGGCATTTTATTGAAAAATTAGAATGTTTAAAAATGTGATTCCCATTTTGTCATGTCATTTTTGTTGTTATTTATTAGCATGTTAAAAATATATGTTAACGGTGAGATTCTCAAGCTCCGTCTGCTCCTCAGGTCTAGCAACATCTATGTACTTTTATATTGTTATATTGTTCTTTTTAGATATGTTATTTAATTAATCTACATCATACATAAAAAATGAAAAAAAAAAAAAAAAAGGGACAAGTCACAACTCACCTCAGAAGGTCCGAAATGAATTCGTGCGGTGCTACGAATCTTAACTTTACTTTTGGACTCTGAATACGAATCTCAATTGATTCTGAGCATTTTTTTAGTGAGAAAAAATCAATAAATACGAAGAATTGATATGCTATGAAGCAGTGTTGTAAAAAGCGTCTGTTTTGGACTGATTAATCAATCAATTAGTTGTTGGCGGTGACTAAACTGCCATGAATTTTTCCGACTAATCGATTGATTATTGATTGATTATTCCCGATTATTCCCGATTATTCTCGATTAATTATTTGGCGGTACTCTGTCCGTCCGATGACTGAATACCGTTATTTACAACTCTGTTATGAACTTTTGCTGCATTTAGTTCTAAGCTCTGGTTAGTTATGTTTTGGTATATTTAGTGCAACTCGGAGATAGTATGTGGTTTTGAATGAAGTTTCAACGTTTATTTTGCTTTAAAAAATATCTAATTCAGTCACTTTAATTATGTTAAAATCTTTTTCGCACCTTAGAAATTTTAACTGTATCATGTAAAATTTGTTATAGTTGATCTCCAAGGGATTGTTGGTTGTAAAACAAAAATAGCTAAAATAGTCAAATCAAGAATAACTATTGTTTGTCTTATTAGAATAGCCAAATCTCAAAACTCTTAGAAATTGCCTACTCTAATAAGACAAAAGTTCCGATTCACTATTCTAACTATTTTAATCCAACCAAACACCGAATAGGCTATTCCGAATAGCCTAACTCAAAAAATAACCTATTCTCAATACAACCAAACATACTCCAATTCTCCATCCATCTGCCTGAATTCGGATCCAGTGATGTAACTCAATTTTTGGGTTTTAAATGGATACCGTCCGATTCAAATCCGAGACCATATATTCCGAAGTGGAGCACACATCCCGATGACGGGTTCGAATCCCGAGACGATCTCGAACGACAGAATCGAATCGGACGGTTCCGATCGAAAATCCAAAAGTTGAGTTACTTTAGGGATCCGGACCCCATCTAGCCTCCGCACTGTGACTCTGACGTACATATTTTTGCAAATTGTTTCATACAAGGCGCAGTATTATGGCAACGAAGGATGCGCAGAATAATGTATGCAGACGCTGCGTCACACTGTACAGACGAAGTGGGCCCGCTGACAGAGGCTCGTGGTGGCACGTCAGTAGTGGGTCCCAGTTAAAGGTACAGTCGCTGTCTGGGCTGACAAAATTGGGGACCGTACTTTTGGGGTCTGGTCTGGCCGTCTGGGTCTGTGTCTGGGTCTGGACACGAGTGGAGACCTAATTCTCAGATCCCGTCTCGATTTTCGTAAGATTTAGCCACCTACCTTTCTTCTGGTTGAGTCACAAGAGGACGTGGGATCCACCGCCTGCCTTTTTTTTGTAGAACAAGTTTAGGTACTAGGGAACAAGTGTCCATCTTGTTCACAACTTGACATCAGTATCCCTCCAAAGGATATGCATTTTTCATAGTCATAGGTGTCTTGAATCTTGATTGATTCCTCTGTCTCCTCTTTTTTGAACATTCTATCATGCAACGACTTCCTACTAAACGATTTCTTCGTCACAATTTTCATCAAATAGGCAACAGCTCTATGTGAATTGGGTGATTTTCACACAAATTTACTAGGGCTGTTTATGAGCCGAGTTGAGTCCGAGTTGAGAGGAACTTGGATTCAACTCGTGAACTTATGAGCTGATTTGAGTCTGAGTTGCTAATTCAGTTTCGAGTCAGAAACTCCAACTTGAATTTAACTCAAAATTATACACATAGAGATATATATTTCTGATTTAATGTAGCTCTATCACTGTAGCTATCAAATTTCATGTTAATCGAAATGGAACCAAACCACAAATCTAGTTGAATTTTTTTTTTTGTGTTACAAGTCTACAGCAAAGAAAGTTGTATTGGCGCCATATGAAAACCACTAACTACTGTTTGGCAAAAGAAAAAAGATCACTAGCTACTGATGTGAAATATAGTGAGGTAAAAGGAGGGAGAACATGCAGCGTGTCAGCCCATATTTTTAGCTGGTCTCCTTCAAGTCTAACATTAGTACAGTGGCCCCTTCTCTCCCAGCAAACCCCACGATTTCAAGTTTTCTACTCAACGTTAATAACCGCGTGACACGGTGACAGAGAGAGAGAGAGAGAGAGAGGATGTTTCATTCTGACAGGATTACAGGCAGTAGTTGCCAAACTTGTAATAGTAATAATGAAAATAATAATAAATCAGAGAGCTACGATGCTTAATTACCCTCTTACAGCCGACATTTTTACTGATATCCAAAGTTTAATAGAAATTAATTAATATACTAAAATCCGCTGAAAAATTATAAAAATATCTGTACCGGCTATATACTCAGATCTAAAATAAATCTTACACTCCTCACCATTAAGTGATGTTTTTTATTTTCAGATTTCAAACTCATGAATTCTCATATCAAAAAACATGTGTCTTCGCCACTAAACTAAAATACTAATTCTTATTATTAAGTGATGTAAAGGGGTGATGTTTGACCAACATCCATCATGTGCGCAGCACAGTTGGAATCAATCAGTCATCTTTTTAATAATTGTCCAACATCTATAGACTTATATAGAAATGTGACAACTAAATTTCAAATCAGAATGTCTCGTACGTCCCTACACACAATGTACAAGAAGCTGTCACTTTCATTATTAATCCATTCTACACAATGGAGGAAAAAGCAATTATGCTAATCACAATGTTTATAATTTAGAGGGAGCGTTGTAGCCGAATTTTCAGAGAGAAAATATTACAAGTAAATGAGTTATTAGAGCAAATAAAAGACCAATAGAGATATAACTCGATAAGCGCAGAAAGATACATCACATGTTGAAGAGGGAAACAATGGCGCTAGAGCAAAATTTCAAGCTATATTAATCTTTTTTTAATTTAATTCTATTTTAATTTGCAATGTTATTTTTCTTTTAAAATAGCTCAATTGTTTTGAGCTTTTTCTTTCCTTTTTTACGTTAGTAGTTACAAACCCTTTGTAACTTAATATTAATATATAAATGAGGGCATTGACCCTCATTTTTTTCTCAAAAAAATCATTAAGTGATGTTAATATGAACTTAAACTTGCAAGAATAATTTATGAACCTTAATTCAAAAATTTATTGGATCAAACCGTTAAATTTGATTTTGACTTTTTACTAAATGCATTTAAAATTTATAAATTTAAAATGTAAATGTACGTTGAGAAATTTATAAATTTGGCTAACGTGCTTTGGAAAGTAAATTAGTGTCCGTTTTACTTCCTCACTCATATTTTCATTTTCAAAGTTCGAATATTCGATCTGAAAAGTTCAATATGTTCTTCATAATAAAATGTGCTTGGAGATCAAATTTTATATTTTTTTGAAAAATGTTTTGCTTTTTTTTTTTGTAAATCGTTGTTTTAATAAGGTAAAAAATTTAGATTCTTAAAAACTACGATTTAAAAAAAAATTCAAAAAATATAAAATTTGATTTCCAAGCACATTTTAATATAGAGAATATGTTAAATTTTTCGGATTGAATATTTAAATTTTGAACATGAAGATATGAGCAAGAAGTAAAACAAATATTTTACTTCCCAAAGCATAATAACCCAACTCTATGTATGTGTATGTGTAATTTTAGTTTTAATAATTACCGTATATAATAACAGATATGAAATAGTTTTTATCCGTGGCTTAACTTGTTATATTAACGAAAAAATACTCTACTCTTATCCATACCTGATAAGCTAATAAAAGAAAACGTCTTATACGTATTCATCTTATTAAATACAATACAGATTAGATAAGCGGAGAAAAGCCAATTATTGACACTCCTACTCAGACACCCACCCTAATGGATCTAGGAACAAGTATCCTTTCCAATATGTGTAAAAATTCTCTTCACTTTACGGTTTGAGATTTGTTCACATCCGCTTTGAGATTTGGGCTAGCACAAGAGCAGTATTATTGGACTTTGAGATTCGTGCAAACTTAAAAAGAACGGTTCGGATCCACTAATTCTAAAAGATTTTCTTTTACGGTATTAGGGAGGATGTGGATTCATGGATCTAGAGGAAATTGGGCCTTTCTTTTCAGATTGGTCGATACAGATCTGACTGATCTTCTGCGTCAAAAATAGTGCGAAAATGATTGCATCCAGAATAGTTATTTATTAAGATAAAAATCTTTACTGTCTGATATAAAACGAAAGGATCAAATTTATAATCCGTACAATTGGAAGGGATCAAATTTATGTCTGGCCCTATTGTAAAATTATTTCACCTTAGATGGTAGCTGCGAGCCTAGACACCAACAACATTAATATTATCGGTAAAATTAACCCGACTGTAACTGTTGTTATTTAATCAACTGATGTCAATGTCAATTGACTTTTCTTTAAATTGGGTTTTTTTATTTTTATTTTAATCATTATGTTAAACTGTAAAAACTAGTTTGGCAAATCAATGATTTATGTTACTGGGATATGCGTCTGAATATTACTATATTAGAATAAATTTCGCCGGAAGTCACTAAACTTTGCTAGTTGTCACGAATTGGTCACTCAACTTTCATTTATTCCTCAGCGGCCACTAAATTTTGTATTTGTTCCGATTAAGTCACTCCGTTAATATTTTCATCCAAAATACTAACGAAATACTACGTAGACGTCAAATTCATCATTTTTTAAAATTAAAAATTCATGGAACAATTTGGAGACACCATGCACTCTTCTCTCTTCCTCTGTGCCCCTTTCTTTTTCCCAACTTTGAATTTATCCCTATATTATACTATTAGAAATACAATATTTTTTTTTGATAAAAATTACTTAAACGTTGAAAAGAAAAAAACGATGGATTGTAATAATGTTGATGGTGATGATGATGATATAATAAAAATAATAAAAATAATAGAAAAAATATTAAAAATAATATAAATAGTATAAGTAGTAAAAATGATGATTATGATGATAAAAATAATGTAAATTAATTAATTCATAACAATAATCAATCATCCATGCACGGGTATACGCTATTTGATCCCACTTGTAATAATGCTACTATGAACTCATTTGACAACTGTTTTCAGTCCTGTTGAGTAATCTTGCGTTTAGAAAATAAATGAGATTCGAGTAAGAATCTCCTCAGGTAAAAGATAGCCATTAGACCGAATAATTTTGGAAAAGCCGAGTACAAAATAATTGGGTTCATATAGTTTCTTCATAGAAAGGCCCAATCTGAATTTTGGGCCTTTTCCGTTGACTTCTCTTTTAGAGAATATTTTCCAATGCCAAAATGTTATCATTTTTCATTCAAGCCAGTAAACTAGTTCAAATAGGGGTGTTCAAACAGTCGGTTCAGTTGAAACCGAATTAAAATAACCAAATCAAACTTTTCTTCGGTTTTCAAAAATAGAACCGAACCTATTGGTGCCATTATTAACGAAAATTACACATGTTCATACACAAGTTGTTCAATTCCATACAAAATATGTAGATGTTCTAAAATATTTAAACTAAATGAAAGAAAAGAAGCATTGATTGAACCAAACAAAATATAAATCATACTTGAACCAATATAATTCGGTCGGTTCGGTTTAGTCAGTTTTGAAAAGTTTAAACCGAACCGATCCATTTAAACCAAAATAATTCAAAAATTCAACCGAACCGATCCATTTAAACCGAAAAACCGATCCATTTAAACCAAAAATTTCGATTCAGTTGAAAACCAAACAAACCAAACCGTTTGAACACCCCTAAGTTCAACAACATGCCCATTACCATTATATTTATATATTTGAATTCCCGATTGCTATTTCAGAAGTCAGCACCGATTGCATGTACCTATGCATGAAAGAATTACAAAAATATTCTATCAACTCAAAAAACAAAGTAAACATAATAAAAGCTTCACAAAACCTCTGAACAAAAAGCTATTTCAAGGGATTTTATACCACCCTTTCTTACCAGTAAACAAAATTAACCATGACATATAGACATGAACAATGAATATTTACAATAACTTCTGAAGCAGATGGTTAGAATAATAAATCCCATCTTCTTTTTTTTTTGTTGAGAAAAGTGGGGCCGGTACCGAAATGGTACCAGTCCTCTGTGAAAAAGTTATCACATCTAAAATTGAACAAAATAAAACTAAAGCTAAAAACCCAACTACAGCTACTAATACCATAAAATCAAATGCAAACATAGTGAAAACAGCACTTCATCCAAACAACAAGTCATCAAAATAGCTAGACTAAACAAAATTTTAAACTACTAATTAATCCCATCTTTACTTCTCAGAAAACTATGAAAAGTGCACACAAGCAAGACTATTAACAATACAACTGATTTATGCTAGAGCTGCTGCTTTTTGAACAAATGAACCTTCTTGGAAGTAGGTTATTACATAGCAAACAGTCTCATAACCATCAACTCAAGATGTGAAATTGTAATTTCAAAAACAGAATCAGGGATATGGAAAAAGAAAGAGGAATACATAATCCGACATATAAAAAACAGAAAATAATGAAGGAACTAGGCAAAATTAACCTGACCAGATTCTTATTCAATGAAGGTGAGATTCAAATCACAACCAGATAGATAAGAATTAAACCAATTTTTTTTGTTTGAAAGAAAAATAGGACTCACTGGCGTAATTAGTACTGGTTCACCATAACTTTACTTTCATGTTATTTTGCAAACCCCCAATCCCCCGGCACAAGAAAGAAGCCCTCCTTTTGTTTATATCAACAAAACAAATTGACTTGTGCTCCCTTGATATCTTGATCTTCAGGAGGTAAAACTACACAAGCTTATATGCAGATACACAAGTAAAATTAAAAAAAAATATATATATATATATATATTTGGTAAAGGCAGCCAATGACATGCTGCCACATTGATACGCCTGGAAAAAATGTTTTCATCAAAATCAGGGTAAATTAAATCTGCCGTATGAAGCTTTTGTGTCCAAAATGGCAAACCTCATCTCTACTGAGCTCAAATATTAATTACCAATATTAAGAACAACTTTAGAGCAAAATTCCAATAATTTGATTGAACTTGTACCACTCACTACAATCGGTACTAAACCATTATCCTACTCATACACTCACTCACTAGCCTCCTAATTAAGATAAGAGTTCTTATTCTATAAAACAAAAACAAAAAAAGATAAGCCAACAAGAATGCCCAAAACACCAAACCACCTACTGAACTTTGAATTTCAAATTTCAAAAATCAGTTAGACCTTTTGAATTTACCAGTCGATCCTGATGCCCGCCTCAGCTGCTCGCCTAGGTTTACTCTTTCGGCGGCTTCCACTATGTCTGAACCCGTTAGCACGACCCACTACCTCAGCACCAGTCTGTGCCTCTGATTTGGTTTCTTCCTTCATTTGGGCCTGTTTCTTTCGCTTTTTCTTTGCGATTTCCTCAGCCTTCTTAGTTGACGTTACTGGATTGGGTTTTGGATCAGCTTCAACCTTACCAGATTCGCTGTTCTCCTTCTGTTCCAACTCAACTTCAGGCTTTACTGATTCGTCCTCTTCTTCCTCGTCAGTTTCATCTTTTAGTGGCTTTTGAGGCCGGCCACGTCGCTTCTGTATTGGAATCACCTCTTCAGGCCCACTACCTGTTTCGTCAGATCCGGTTGCAGCTTTCTTCCCCTTGCCTCTCCCTCTCCCCATGCCTTTTGAATCAGAAGATGCTCATACAATCTGAAATTTCAAAGTACAGAAAGAAACAGTATTGATTAGAAATGGATTAGAATTAAAATAGAATAGTAATTGTGAGTAAGGAGTGTTTATTCTAACTCCAGATCAAATAAAGAAGCTACTAAATTAACTAAAATATACATACGAAAAAAGAACAAATATTAACAACTTTTTTGTACAATCTTTAAGCATTAAACTTCTAATTTGTTAACAGACCTTTATCAGTAAAGAAATCCTTAAGGAATATCAGAAACGTGAGCCTGAGAATATTCCAAGGTTATAAGCAATCAACAGAGCAGGAAACTTTAGATGGTATAAGATTGAACGGAACCTAAAGCTAAAAAATATTGTCTCATCTTTTTTTTGAAGGGGATAAATATTATCCCATCAAAATTCAAACAAAGACAAAACCTTTTTGACAGGAAAAATCATGAGTTCTTCATTGATTAAGATAGACTTAAGAAACCCCAAAAAAGGGAGCAACCGAGCAAAAGAAAAGACAAATAATAATTATATGATTGGAAGATTAAGACAAGCAAGTTTGAGCTATCGATTTGACAACTGACTGCTGACTCAAGCTCAAATCTAATCCCTTACCAGAACATATACGCCAAAATATGGAGATGCATGTCAAATTTGATACCAAAGAAATTCTAACTTAATCGGAACTAAACTAAAATCATCATCCCTCGACTTACAAGTTTCAAAAAGACGAGATAAATAAGACAGAAGAACAAAATCAATCTCGGTTCTACAAGTTTCTGATTGGTAACAAAAATAAAAATTATTAGTTCTTACAGAAATAAATTAAAAAGGGATGAATGAAGTACCAAACTTCTCTGAAGCAGATGAATTTAAGGCAGCGAAAGAGGAGTCTCTTGTAAGAAAGATTTGAGCTATGAGCGCACAAGTGAAAACACTTGTAGAAAGAGAGATGAGAGGTTAGACAGATGGAGGCTACGTATTGGATAAAGAACCAACAGAGAGAGAGAGAGGAGTGCAGAGAGGCAAAGAGAGATAAGAGGTAAGAGCTCAGAGAAAGAGAGAGAGGTCTGGCCAGAGCCAGAGAGGAGATGTCTCTCTTAAGTTTGGTACCCTCAATTTCGAAAAGATTCCAGTTATAAAAAACTGGATCTGTCCAGTACTTCACATTTTCTTCTTGTAAACGTGTAATTAAAGTCTCCCATTAGAATGAATGGAGAGGCGAAAAACAAATTTTGTTGCCGGTAACCACGTTGTTAAGGTCCTGTTTTGGACCACTTTTTATTATTTTCCATTTGTTTATTTGTCTAACTACAGACTCTCCCCCTTCCTTCCAACAAGCTATTACGTACTAATTTCATAAAATATGAACTATTGCTAATATTTTAAAGACAAAAGTGTCCATATGCGGTTCTTACTAAGGTAAAAAAAAATTGCATTTGATCCGTAGCAAGAAGCCTTTCAAAATAAATAAATGTCCAAATTTACAGAGCCTTGTTTCAAAAAGACAATAATCTGAGGTTTGTTAATTTACATTAAGCAAAATTAGAAAGACATGATTTAAAGATAATTAACGAGCATCTGCATCCCTGAAACTATTTAGAGTTTCTAATCTGACGTGGCAGTTGCTAAACCAGTTTAAGGGATGTAGATGGATTTCTTATTTAGCAACTTTGCTCAATAATTTCTTATTAAGAAATCGTTTATAAACTCTGACGTGGCAAAACGATTGGCCTGTATTCGCTAAAATTAGTTTAATTTACTGCTGATGTGGCTTATTAGAAACTCTAAAATTAATTTCGGAATGTGAATATTTAGAAACTCCAGAGTCTGTAATTTCTTAAAAGCAGTTATTTAGAAACTCTAAGAGTTTCAGAAATGTAGATGCTCTAGGATCTCATAACTTATCTTCAAAAAGAAATTTGTCTACAGGGTTCCTTTTTTCAAAATAATTATCAAATAAACATTGAACTGTCCTCATAACTTTGAGCATAGAAAAAAAAAATTATGGCTTTGAAAAAAAAATTGTAGAAAAATATAATTTTGCAGATTGTCTATCATAGTTCAAACCTCAATTGTTATTTATTATAAGCGTAGAATTAAAATGAGCAGCTTCTGTTTGAAGTTTGAGGAATAAATTTACATTTTGCAATTTATACTAAAAAAAATTACTATACAAATCAATTCAATTTGAAAAATAAAAAATTAAGGCTAATTCTCTCATTCATATAGTGTATATATGCTTACATACACCGTAACTTTTGTAGCATGGATTAAATGATCTCTTTCTAAAAATCATGCTACTGTCGTCAAGACTCTTTATGAAATTCAAATAATGGGTATAATTTTACAATTATGATTTAATTTCAAATATATGTATAAAATAATAATTTTACAAATATTTATGTTTATGGGGCAATGCCTCCTTGTCATGACAATATCGGCTAATAGGCATTGCGGATAATGATAAGCGTCTAGTAATTAAGGATAGTCGTAGTCTGATAGATCTGTGCTGATGTATTAATTAAGAGTGAGGCTACGGTGCTATGCATATTACGGATTGAGCCGTGCTACGGCTCAGTATTTGAGTTTTCAAAATTCTAACGGTCGATCCGAACCGTTCAACATGATTATAAAATGAATATGTACTTGCAAATCAAATTTTACATTTTTTCGAAATTTTTTACTATTTTTTTTAGATAGGTATAAAATCATTGTTTTTGGATGGTCCAGAATTTTCAGATCAAGTGATTTTCTACCTATCTAAAAAAATAGTAAAGAAATTCGAAAAAATGTAAAATTTGATTTGCAAGTACATATTCATTTTATAATCATGTTGAACGGTTCGGATCGACCGTTAGGATTTTGAAAACTCAAATATTAAGCCGTAGCACGGACCAAACCGTGCTATGCATAGTACCGTAGCCTCACTCATTAATTAATATTGTTGCTCTTGGTTGGCAACGAAATATAATATATATATATATATATATATATATATATATATATATAGGACAGTGCTACGGTGCTATGCATATATAAGGGCCCTCCGTGCTACGGCTCACTTTTTGAGTTTTCAAAATCCTAATGGTCGATCCGAACCGTTCAACATGATCTCCATATGAATATGTACTTGCAAACCAAATTTTACATTTTTTAGAATTTTTTTACTATTTATTAAGCCACTTTGAAAAAACAGTAATTTGTACACAACAGTAAACTTTTCTGGACCATTGGATCAGCGATTTTCAAAGTGGCTTAATAAATAGTAAAAAAAATTCTAAAAAATGTAAAATTTGGTTTGCAAGTACATATTCATATGGAGATCATGTTGAACGGTTCAGATCGACCATTAGGATTTTGAAAATTCAAAAAGTGAGCCGTAGCACGGAGGGGCCCTTATATATGTGTAGCATATTAGCCAGATTATATATATATATATATATATATATATATATATATATATATATATAGATGGGCTATTGTGCTTTGCGAAGTAAATAAGGGGGTTTACTTCGGGTCATATTTTCATTTTTGAAAATTCAAACAACCGATCCGAACCGTTCAACATGTTCTAAATATTGAAATGTGCTTGGAGACTAAATTTTACATTTTTTGGAATTTTTTTACTATTTATTAAGCCACTTTGAAAATCGCTGATTCACTGTGAATAGTAAAAAACAGTAAAATTTTCTGGACCACCGGATCAGCGATTTTCAAAGTGGAGGTATACGTCGGTGTGCGTCCGTATGAAAATGAACTATTCTGAAAAAAACAAAAAATTTAAGTTATTTAAGTATCTCTTTGTCAGAGAATGTCTGAGATTTTTTTTGTTTTTTTTTTTTCAAAAATAGACGGATCACAATATTTTCTGTATTTATCTAGAAGTGACTTTTGAACCGGGATCAATAACTCAGATTCAAAATATTTTTATTTTTTTTCCAATAACACAAAGAAATATTTTAATTTTTTCTTACAACTGCAAAAAATCCGGCCTGAAAAATGTTGATTCAGGTTATTTGTCGCAGTCTTTCTAATAAATCAAATTATATAGTATTCCATCTATTTTAAAAAAAATATATAAAATATTTCTAATATTTCAATATAAAAATAAATAAATTATAACATTTTCTGTTTAAAAAAACATTAAAACCACAAATTAAATTTGCGGTTTTGGAATTCCAAAACCAAAACCGCAATTTTTTTTACGGTTTTAGAATTCCAAAATCGGAAAATAAATCTGCGGTAATTCGGCCTAAAACCGAGAAATAAATCTGCAGTTTGGGCAGTTTTCGAAATCTTATCAAACAGGATGTAGATTTTGAAATTTAATATTTTTTTTTAGATATTAATAAAAATTTCGGAAGGTCATTGCTCCTGGAACAACTATGTGTTAGAAAAAAAGAGTTAAAAGTTTTTTATATTGAGTTAAATTCAATGCTTTGTAGGGAACTTCACATTTTTTTGTGATACATAGTGGCAAGAAAAAGACAGTTTATTACGAACTTTAAAGTCGTCTCGCCTTCTACAAATCTAACTATACGCGTAATTAGAAGCCAAGGAAAGTGGAATTCCAGCCAATGTTAGTGGCAGTACAGAGTACAACTGAGGGGTGCACGTCAAATTTTCTATCCTATGGGGCGAGAATTACACACCTAAAAGCATTGTTATCGGCAATGCCATTACACTACATGCAGGCTTTGAAGATACCGGTGGGGGTAATTAGACACATCGACAAGATCAGGAGGAATTTTTTATGGAAATGTAATGATATTTGCAAGAGTATTAAATGCTTGGTGAATTGGGACACGGTGTGCAGCCTGAAAATTAATGGAGGCTTGGAGATTATAGATCTCGGCGGGCAAAATGAGGCACTGCTGACAAAATGGTTATGGGCCCTAGATAAAAATCCTGAGGGTCTGTGGCTAGCCACGGTACACAGGCTACATGGGGTGACCGTGGCAAGCCAGATAGTCTATTGGGGCCCCAAGTTCCTTCTTTATCAAGGATCTAGTTCAAATCTTGCCTTTTTACTCATGCTCGGTGAAAAATGTTAATGGGACCACCTCGTGGCGTTGGACAGCACATGCTCAATTCACTTGTGCCTCAGCTTACAAAACTTTGCGCCACAGGGGGGTCATATCCGCGACGCAGGGGATTCTATGGAAGGTGAAGATATCTATGAAAGTGAAAATTTTCATTTGGTTGATGTTGGAAAACAAAGTTTTGACACAAGAGGTACTATCACCACGAGGATGTACCGTTCAAATAGGTTGTCAACTCTGTGCGTCCAATTTGGTAGAAACTCGGAATCACATCATGTGAGAATGCTCCTATGCGCAGAGATTATGAAGGAGGCTACTTGCACACCACAATGTTACGATACGAGGGGAAATAGCATTCGGAAAATCTGAATCAAGAGTCTCTAGTCAATGACGCCGCAGGACAGGACACGCTGGAGTGTGATTTGGGCGGCATGGGCTTAGGCGGGGCGCTGTGGCGTGAAAGGAACATGAGGGTATTTTCCGACAAACGGAAGTTGGTCCATTACCTAATTAATGGAACGGCAATAGAAATTGGCCAGTGGTTAAATTCAGTTTGAGGAGATTAATTTTATTATATGTAACTTGTAAATATAGGTTAATTAGGATATTTGTGTAAATAAACTTTTTTTTATTAATATATTTGTTGGCGTTTCGCGAACCATAAAAAAAAAAATATACGCGTAATTGGACGATGTAGATCGAATGAGCTGGCCATCTCACGTTGTGAGGGTACCTCAGATGATACTCGCTTTGCTATTCACCTGAAAGTTATCTAGTCACCTAGACCGTCCAAAATATCGCTATTGCCACTTATCCCAGTCTATTTTCTTTCAAATAATTGATTGATTAGACGGCTTTTTCTTAAATCTTCACAGGACAAACTTTGATACAAATCAATATGTAAAAAGGATTTTAAATGAGTCAAATTCGAACGAGTTGATCATTCTAGGATTTTTTTTTGAGTAACAGTTAAAAGATTAAGTCATTAAATTATTTAATATCTACAAGAGGCTGATTCTCAACTCTAATTTTATTTGATTAATCAGACGTTTGGTTGGTGGCGGGGACGAAACAAATAGACTTAGCAGAAGCTACGGAAGTGTGTTTGTGGATTTTTCAGATTAATCAACCAATTATTTCCGACTATTCTCGTTTAGTCTCGTTTAATCAGTCATTTATTATCGTTTAATCTTTTTTTGTGATTACAAGACCCGTAGGTCTTTTAGTTGGTCATTTTTTGGGTCATGATTCGTTATATATTGGGTTGTTTAGTCCGCCAAATCGGCTAATTTGTCCAATTAATCTGTTACATGCTTTGTCTTGTTTTCTATGGATTTTTTCTAAATAGCAATTTCATGAAATTTTATTAATTAACAAGAAAATTAAGTTAAAATAAGTTTGTTTGATAAGTTTGAATAGTTAAATTAATCAATTTTAATAACTTCTGAATATATGTACATAATTTTAATGAAAACGCAAAAATTGTCCGTAAAATTCCAATTAACTGCCCACATACCAATTAATCACTTGACGATATCTCATCCGTCCAACGAGCGCCTACCGTTATTTACAACACTAGTTTGAACTCGAACTGAAAGTCAATTAGGTCATGGGATTCGAGCTAATTCGTGCTCTATCCGCACTCAATTATAAAAAACCTTTTACTTTTTTTTATAATGTCTTAAATGATCAAACTGCTAAAAAATTAACTTTTTATTTTTAAAATTTATGTTTCTTTACTTATAAATATTTTATTAAATTTCACAATAAAGTAAAAAAAAGGTTTATTAAAAAATAAGCATATAGCTAGATACTCAAAATATAAATAATATAATTATATTTTAAAATTATTTTGATTCCCTAAAGTAACTCAAAACTCAAAATTTGAGTTTGGATCGGGATCGTCTGATAAGAATTCTGACCAATCTAGTTCAAAATAGAATTTAAGGGACCCTTTAATATTAAATCTATATCCTCCATAGTACCCCACCGAGTCACATATATATGTGGCACAATTTCAGCCGACATTTTTATTAATATCCAAAGTTTAATACAAATTATTAATTATACCCAGAATCGGACCAATTATCGAAATATACCCAAGCCGGCCATTTTCTGGCCGGCTATGTTCCCTCCCTAAGCCGGCCAGAAAATGGCCGGCTTGGTACATTTTTTTTTTTTTTTTTTTTTAACCGCATTATTTTTGTTTTAGGTGATTTCTATTAAAGTCAAATATTTCATTTCTAAGTTTCGTATAAAATAATAAAGTACACACAAATTGCAAATAGAGTCCACACATTTTTTACAACATGCATACAAATCACCTATTATTGCTACGTCTAAAAGGTAATCCCCGAAGTAAACCACTTGCGAAAGATGATTTACGAGATGGCCTAGCAGGTGGCTCTGGTTGCTCAGTAGATGGCCCGGCTTGGGTTCCAGATGGCGCTGCTTGGTTTGTAGATGGCCCTGCTTGGCTTGTAGATGCCCTTGTTGTGCGTCTAGTAGTGGACCTTCTCGGTTGGATCACAGATGGCTCCCCTTGCACCCCAACCGCCTCTCCTCCTATGTCAACCGCCTCTCCCATTGCTTCGGCATACATAGCAGCTGCATCTAAACGGCTCGTAGCTGTGCTACGCCGTGACCCTCCGGACCCACTTCCCGACGCCATTACTCGCTCATTTTCTGCCGTATTTGCTGCGATTCTTGCCTCTGCATTTGCATGTGTTACTTAGTAAGTTGGTATAAATTGAAAAGAAAAATAATTTTGGATGAATGTTACATACCTCTTCGTTGCCTATCGGAAGTGGAACGGCGAGGCCCATGCCCCCTTCGTCTACCTTCCATTTCATCCATCGTCATTACACTACTCGGGAGGATTCTGTCTCCAACATTAGGAGGCCAGTCTCCCATATTGTCAATTGGATTGAACACATGACTCCAAGTACTCACAAGATAGGGTGTTTTATACCAGTCTGCAACAAAGTCGTCCTCTTGCCAGTTTCGGTCACGGCAAACAGCTAAGACATGAGCGCACGGAATAGAAGTTAATTGGATACCTCTGCAAGTGCATTCCATTTGTCTGTCGGGACCGCGCGTCACAATATACATGAACTCCCTGTGAGTGGGTTCCATGTTGCCCATGTCGCTACGGGTGCAAGGAACGTACTCATCTGGGGATGAAACTTGGTACTGACCTTGGCCCTGCGTGTAACGCACCACCCGCATTTTTCCAGCTTTCTCCCAACGTTTTCTGACCTTCTGCAAAACCCGGTCAGACAGAACCTGTCCATTGTCTTGTAATTCCATTGCTCGCTGACGCCGCTGAACAAACCATCTGTTGCACGTGTAGAACGTATCCTCCACAATGGCACAAACAGGCAATCTACGACTCGTTCGGAAGACATTGTTGAGCGACTCGGAGCCGTTTGTTGTCATGATACCAAACCGGTATCCTCCGTCACAGGTTTGGAAAATTTTCTCATAATTGGACGGCTCCATCACATCATTAGGACGTACTTTGCCCACTCTTTTTAAATATGCATTGCACTTCGGATTTTGCTGCACAAAAACAAATGGGTGTTATTTCATTTTCATAAAATTCTTATAAGATAATTAAACGAAATGTTATAAGTTAGACATACATGAGCAAACTCTTGGAACATCTCTTGTAATCTTCTCGGCTTCTTCCTCTTTGCTCCTTCCCTGAACCTCCATCCGTACCATCTGTCTCCTCCACAGTTCGTGACTAAGTTGTCAGCAACATGCTGCATACAATACCTGTGCACAAAGAGCTCGGGAGGCCATCCGTATTCAGCTGTCAGGGCAGCTTTGATCCCCTTGTGCTGGTTCGATATGACACATACAAATTTACACGGGCCGAGCACTTCATTTCTCAACCACTGCAAGAAAAAACCCCAATTCTCAGTATCCTCCTGACGTACAATTGCAAATGCAATAGGCAACAATTGGTTCTCGGCATCGTAGCCGCAAGCTATCAAAAGCCTCCCCTCGTATCGCCCAGACAAGAAGCAGGTATCGATGCTGATCACTGGTCTCAGGTACTGGAACGCCGCAATGCATGGACCAAACGCCCAGGCTACGGCTCTGAACTGAGCAACATCTGGCATGATTAGTCCTGTTTCCTTATTCCGTACTGGGCTGGTCAGAAATTGGTGGATCGAGTTGGGATTGTTGTGGCAAATTGCAAGCAACAGTGGTCTCAGCAAGCTGTATGAAATCTCCCAACTCCCAAATTGCCGGGCTATTGCCAGCTCACGGCCCCTCCACAGTCGGTTGTATTTAGGTGTCACATTGTTATACACAGACAAAACAATGTCTGCCACCGTCTGGATGCTCATACACGGGTCCTTTTTAATGGCGTTCTCAATGACATCGGCAATGAGTGCTGCCGTCAGACATTCGTGGTCGACCCTCGTACTCTCAGTCCTACATGTGTGAGGCCTGTCTTGCTTAGTTATAATCCATGCGTCTCCACATCCCGTCGGCTTTGCCCTAAGCTCGTAACGGCAATTCTTGTCCTTGCACAATAGAGTAACCCGATCCCTGTCACTTTTATGAGATCTGAACTCCTGATTCTTAGTTATATGGTGCTCTCTGATCTTCTTCATTAGGTCTTCTTTGGTTTTAAAATATAGGTTTGCACACAACTCACCTTTGTACTTAATCCGTTGCCCATAATAACCAATATCTGCTTCTCTAAACTCAGAAACATCATTGAGGTCTGGGAACGGGTGCGTATCAGTCCGGCCACTAAGCGGCCCCCCCTCATAAGTATGCCTTTCAGCTGTTTGAACCGGCCCGTCTCCATCGCAACCTTCCAAGTGATCTGAATCCCCCCACATTTCTCCCTCAAATTCATCCCCGCTCCCCAGATCGTCCTCCGGTATTTCATTAATGTCTTCAAAGTCCGGGCATGTTGCATCGTCTACTGGTGCAGGTCTGGGGTAAGGTGATACTGGAGGTAACGGTAAATCAGCCACATTTACGGATCTAGGTGGGGTTGAAACTGAGTGTCTTGGTCTGCCTCGATTGTGTCTAGGCGGGGATGCAACTGAGTGTCTTCGTTGAGGTGCTGGTGGAGTGACGTAGTTGTAGGGTTCTGGGTCAGGTTCGTTGAGGAGTAAGGTGGAGTTACGTCTGTTGGTTTCGGTTGTGGGGTATAATGTGGTGCCGCTGATCCAGAGCCCGAACTTCCAACCCCGGGCTCTATCGGAACTCTTCTAGCAAATATTTCTATTAGAAAATTCCCTTCGGACCTCAAATAACCAAACATGCCTCTCCACGTACTCTCATCTACCAGTTTCGCAACCATAAATTTTCCGCTGGAGGGATGGCAATATCGGGTTGCCAATTCTAGGTCACACCTTTCTGGGTTGTAACCGGTGTGTGTGTAAACTATGGATTTCAGGTCCAAAAGTGAGATGTCATCTGGAATCATCAATGAATGAGCTGCATCTTTGTTGTAATACGCCCCTTGTGCACTATTAAGCATCTTCCCACCATAGTGTAATGAAATAAAGACCATGGTAAATAAACTACATTTTAGAAAATGGTAAACAATTGTCAGGTTACTAAATGGTAAACAATTGTCAGATAACTAAATAGTAAACAATTGACTGGTGAACAATTAAGTAAATGGTGAACAATTAAGTAAATGGTGAACAATTAAGTAAATGGTCAACAATTAAGTAAATGGTGAACAATTAAGTAAATGGTCAACAATTAAGTAAATGGTCAACAATTAAGTAAATGGTCAACAATT
Organism: Carex littledalei; assembly: GCA_011114355.1. Classification (NCBI taxonomy): domain Eukaryota; kingdom Viridiplantae; phylum Streptophyta; class Magnoliopsida; order Poales; family Cyperaceae; genus Carex; species Carex littledalei. The sequence goes on from CM022091.1 coordinate 12,470,945, forward strand.
GGTTAAATGGTAAACTATTAAGTAAATGGTCAACAATTAAGTAAATAGTAAACAATTAAGTAAATATTAAACAATTAAGTAAATAGTAAACAATTAACTAAATAGTAAACAATTAAGTAAATAGTAAACAATTAAGTAAATAGTAAACAATTAAGTAAATGGTCAACAATTAAGTAAATAGTAAACAATTAAGTAAATAGTAAACAATTAACTAAATGGTCAACAATTAACTAAATAGTAAACAATTAAGTAAATGGTCAACAATTAAGTAAATAGTAAACAATTAAGTAAATGGTCAACAATTAAGTAAATAGTAAACAATTAAGTAAATAGTAAACAATTAACTAAATAGTAAACAATTAACTAAATAGTAAGCAATTAACTAAATAGTAAGCAATTAACTAAATAGTAAACAATTAACTAAATAGTAAACAATTAAGTAAATAGTAAACAATTAAGTAAATAGTATACAATTAAGTAAATAGTAAACAATTAACTAAATAGTAAACAATTAACTAAATAGTAAACAATTAACTAAATAGTAAACAATTAACTAAATAGTAAACAATTAACTAAATAGTAAACAATTAACTAAATAGTATACAATTAAGTAAATAGTAAACAATTAAGTAAATAGTAAACAATTAATTAATCTATAAAACAATTAATTAATCTATAAAATAAAACATAATAATAAAAAAAATAAAAAAATAATAAAAATAATAAAAATAATAAAAAAAAAAAATTTATTACCTCAAGGAGCTGCCTCGGGATGTGTGAAGGAGACTGCCTCTGGATGCTCTTTTATAGAGTTTTTGGGGTTTTAAAAAAAAAAAAAGTACTAAGCCGGCCATTTTCTGGCCGGCTTAGGGAGGGAACATAGCCGGCCAGAAAATGGCCGGCTTTGGTATATTTCGATAATTGATGGGATTCTGGGTATAATTAATAATTTGTATTAAACTTTGGATATTAATAAAAATGTCGGCAATTTCAGCCAAGCGATTGAAATTCAGGGTCTATATATATTTACAATAAGGTGTCTGATTGACTAAAATGGTACTACTAACTTTCAGTATAAATTAATATACTTTTTAACCCTAATGTCTACTTACGTTCAGATCACAAGCGCATGATCCTACCGTATAGTATAATTTGGGTGTCGATCCACAGGGATAGTGTATTAGATAATTAACAATTTTCACTAAATCTGGTCAAGGAGTTGGTTGAAAACAGTTAGAAATAGTTTTGGAAGTAATTTAAAATAGATTTAAAATAGTTTGTTGTTCAATACCCTAAAGTTGTAGGCGGTGGCGCTAATTGTGCTAAGGTTAGAGTTAAATTATTAAATAAAGATTCTTTAGGGTTCATGTTTTCTCCTTCTAAATTATGCAAATATATATATTTCTGACGTCTCTCTACCCCGCATGCGACCTGTCACCCCATATGTGGCATAGATTGTCCCACAGCTACCCCGCATGCGGCACTGTCACTACCCCGCAGGGCGTGTTGGATTTCTGTGTACGTGATTTGAAAGGTTTTTTGATCCCGCGATCGGCTTTTGGGGCGACAGTTCAGAGTATTATAAGTATGCAATTATGTTTCTCACACAAACACAATTGTTCATATCCTATTCTACCCTTCAATTAATTATCCCAAAGACCCTACCTAAATTAAGTATCTACTAATAAAACCTAAATTTCCAATCTACGCTATCCTGCCAAGGGAGCCCACTAGAATCTAACCCTAGTCTTTGAACGGCTGTTAGGCCCCATTAGCCGAAGTGTTACATATACTTACATGTATTATCCCACTCACACCGAGATGCAATGAAATCATACACCTATTTGTATGTGGAGGGTCACTGACATATAGTAGACAGAACTATGTATGCAAGGACTTAATAAAAAAAATTTAAATAATAAAGCAAACACAAATCAACATACACAAAACATAAATATATATTATAACATAACAAAGAATTCGATTACAAACCCTCACGCTAGAGGTGAGAAGCTTAGTTCATTATGGTCATGGCAAAATAAAAGAAATAAAATAAAGAGAACATAGAATACAACCCTCTTGAAGATGAAAGAACCATAGCCTCCTTAGATGATGCCTTTTTCTCTTGCTTGACTTCCGATGACTACTCTTCTCTCTCTAAGTAACTCTCTAACCTAACCTAGCATGAGGATGCTAATCGATTCTATGGACTTAACACAATTAAATACGCACACTCAAATTAATTACAAGAGGGGCTTTTATAGCCTTCCTAAAGAAGAGGGTGAGTAGAGGAAGTAGTGGAGAAGGTGGAGACTTGGAGTGTACTCCAAGTTTGCATAGATGGAGCCAAAAATATCTAGCCAAACTTGTCTTTGAAGCAATCGCGCCCTCCTTGAAGGATTATGCCGAAATTAGCATCAACGATGGAGATTTGATCAGAATCTGAACAGTCTACGGATTGAGTCCACGGATCGTGCGGCATAGATCTATACCGCATGCGGCATATGATGACCCCACACGACCTCCTAACTTAGCGGATTTTGCTGTGATTTTGCCATTTCACATGTTGTGCACTTCGTGTGAGGTGTTGCATGCTCCAGGCAGTGCCCTGATTTGGTGCTAACTCCAGAAATCGCCTAAATTCGACACTTTTGCTCCATTTTTGGCCTAAATACGCAACTTTCTCCAAAACCTGCCAAAATAGCCTAAAAATACGTTTGCAGTAAATAAATTGGAGAAATGACTACTTTGCATTCGCTTTTGACCATTTTTCGCAATAAAAGATATGGATTTTAGCTATATGTTTTGGCTTCATCAGTGTCCAATTAAAAAACAGTATGGATTTAAAAATTCTATTTCTGGTACAGAATTAGATTTGGATTCTTTATTATTCATACATACTTGATCGAACGGTCTGGGTCCAAACTCAAACTTTGAGTTGATTTTAAGGATCCGAATTCCCCGGTGGTATGCTAATCAGTACCCCTAAAAAAACCACCTTAAATTTTGGAGGGGTGAGGAGACTATCTTCTCAGAGGAGATCTCAGCCTCACATTTAATCAATCTCAGCCATTGATCATTGTCTGATTTTATACAAATTTTTCCGTATAGTCTTACGTGTAGAAGCATAAAATTAATTAAAAACCTACCCGTTTCAATACAAAGCATACTCTCAACTATTGATACTTACCATATCTTTTCTATTTTTTTCTCTGTTACTATGCGTTCCCATCTCCTTTCTCCTTCTCCCATACGCGTCTTCTTCCCCATGCTCATTGTTTTCCTCTTCCTGATGCATTCAGACACATTTTTTTCTTTCTTCTCCTTACCCACGCTCGTTTCCCACGCAGTCTTCTTCTCCCTTTTTCTCTTTCTCCTTCCCGACACCACCGACTTTCTCACCGACTCTTTAACCTTGAACTAAATCCCTAACCGAGTGAGAGACAAACTCCCTCCCTCTTCGCTACCTCTCTCATCTCCCCGTGTGCCGCCTTACAAGAAAGAAAAAGTGCGAGCCTTATCATTTATTTACTCCTCCGCACTTCAAGTCATTCTAAGAAAGTTTACAACTACCTTTTATGCTCAATCACTGCTACCATGATCGCCACAACCTCCTTCAATTTTAGGCTACCTTTTCTAAGAAAGTGTACACCTACCTTTTAGTATACATTACGAAGAACGCCAGTTCTCTCAACACACAAAAAGGACGGGATATGGAGGGAAGCTCTGATCCACTCGCTTGGATCCGATATCCTCTTCTCAGTCTTTTCCCGCCTCAATCATTTTGACCTTGTTCGTTGCTCCTCTGCCTGCCTGTCCTGGTTATTTGACAATTGAAGAGCATGAATTGGCACTTTCAAGTGTGGCTCAACTGAAGTCTTTCAGTAGAAATCTCACCCAATAAGGTATATAATCTCTTGAATTATATCAAATTTTGTGAATTATTCGCTAGAGAGTTGTCTTTTTAAAGTATATCAAAGTTTTTTTTTCCATTTAATTATGCTAATAACTTTTCCTTCTAGAGCCACTCTATGTCGAATGAAGGGAGGATTTATCTTAATTGGTGTTGGAGACAAGGTATTGTAAAAGACATTATGTAATTGGATGATCTATACCTTAATTTTTATTGAAGATATCGTACTGTTTTTCTATGATTAAATTAAATTCTCATGAATATTTTTCTACAGGTTATTCGGCTATGGTCTGCGCAAACCAACAAGTACATGGATGAGTTTTATGTTCCCACAGGGAGTAGTTTAGCGGATGATGATTTCGATGAGAATAAGGTATGGTGCAATAAGATGGTAAATCTAGGATTAATGAACCAGCTAGCTTGAATTGGATTAGCCTGATTTTTTGTCTATTTTGTGAGTTTCTACCTGATTCTGGCCATACTCAAGTGCTCTTGTTTCTTTCAGGTGTAAAATAACACAACCTTTAAATTGATGTCAAAACATGGCAAGTTAGCTCAGATTTTTTTCGTAATCAAGTCAACCAAATCTTATTATGATGAGTTCTGTAAAATTGGAAACCTAAATTTCATTTCACTTTGTTTGATTTTGTTTTTAAGTGTGTCAGTTACTAAATGAAATTCACTTATCTGTCAAAATAAGATGATGGTGGGTTCAAATGTCCTCGAATTTCGTGCATTATGACTAAGGTATTTCACAAAATAGCCCATTTGAAAATACTGATAAATAAAGCTGATCCTTTAAAATCTTATATAAGGGTTCTGACGTGTTAAATAAAAAAATGATGCATTATGATTATCTCGGTGCCAACTGAATTTTGCTCCGAAAGAGCCCCAATAGTACATTTCAAAAAGGGATATAATTGTGCACTTCTTTATCTGGTTACCACAGCAGTTTGGTACGCTAATGTCAAATATTTTTTCTCAAGTTAGCACATTACCTATCCGTAACCATGCATTACACAGATAGAAAATATGAAATAGAGGCAATGTATATTGTATTCTGCTAGAATTGGGCCGGAGAGTTAGCACTTATTTCAAATTGAATTTGACATGTGCTCATCCATTGTGCAGGATAAGGACCTGGGAATGTACAACCCGGCCGAGTCGAGCACAAGCTGCCACCTCCCATGCAGTCACGAGCTCTGCCAACTGGGCTCCAGTTGTAAGGTTGATAAGCAGCCCTGCCCCTACAACATCAGTTACTATACATAAAACACTTTTAGCTCAAGCTTGTTGGTAGAGGATAAAATGTATTTCGTATTCGGTGACCGTGACGGTTCAACACAAGCTTCTTCCATCATAGGGTAAGTGTATAAATTGGTATAGTTAGGCAGTTTAAAGACTAAAGTTGTAGGTTTTATTAACTTTTTGTTTGTATTGATGTAGTTGTGGTAAGAGGCAAGGTGGTGGTTACTTGGACGAAATTGCCCCTGATGGCTACTATTTGGTTGATACCAGTAACTTACATGTATATCTCCATTATATACATTGAATTTTTCCTTGTTCGTATATCATTATAATAGGTTAATACCAAAAGAAAGTACATAAAAATGACCATTTAGAATATAATATGTATTTTCTCAAACAATGTAGAGTGCGTGATGCAAATGAACTAGGAGCAAGGAGCGCTAGAAATGCAGAGCAGCGAAAGAGAAGAGAAAACAAGGTACAAAAAAGAAAGAAGATGTAGAAGATAGCGAGGCGAAAGAGGTATAGTGGTTCAGAATGACTTTGTTTTCACTGGCATTTAATTGAATTGCATTAATTTAATTATTGTTCTTTTTTCACTCATACATGCCAGCAACTGTTTTATTCTTTCTTTAAAGGTGAGGCGTGTTGGACTATGCAATAATCCACTTAGTCTATTTTACTAGATTTGCAAAACATATATTTGTTGAATTTTACAGTTTCTTGTCTTGAGATATTATGCAGGTTCATGAAGATATAAAAGTTTCAATAAACATCAATGATGCATCTACAAATGCTATACATATCAAACATGTCCTATAATGAACCAAGGAATGGACTAAGAAGACTTAGCTCAAGATTAATATTAATTAGAAATATGTGAAATTGGTAAAATATGCTTGAGATTGAGGTAATTCACATAAACCGTTACAAAGGTTAAGATAGCGTTGCAACAGAATAATTCATATTTGAAATTCCACAAAGTAATCGATTTATTTCGTCACAACGGTTAATCAAACGTTACAACAGAATAAATCAATTTGGACCCCAAAACCTTCCAAAGAGTTCCATTGTAGCAACCGTTGTAATGCTTGACAAGCGTTAGGGTTTCCAGCGCAACCAAACTCACTAACTATGGCTAACCATTACAACGCTTATTCAAGCGTTGCAACAGTTGATGCCAGTTAGCGGGTTTGGTTTATCTCTCTATAAATAGAAACAAAATCTAGGTTTGGAAGAACAATCTAGCTGCCTCCAATTACAATATTTCGTATTATGTTTAGATCTAAAATTCTCCATTGTTGCTTGTGTATCAAACTTCAATATACTTACAACAATCTCAAGCATACTCCACCAAACTCAATCTTGTGTAAGAATTAGAGTGATTTGTGTGAGATCTCTTGTTTATTTCAAACACTAGAGCCTTTAGTGCTCAAGAGCCAATTCCGTACTCGGGCCGTGTGACTTCCCAAGATTTGTAAGAGCTCACCGGTTCCACCTTGTACTCCTTTCTCATTAAGTAAAGAAAGACGCACCATCAAGAAGGTCGCAAAGCCCCGGAGATGTAGGCGTTAGTGCCGAACACCGTAAGTATCTCTCGTGTCAAGTGTCTCTTAACTCTTTAATTTACTTTACGTACAATTCCTTAGTTTAAGTTTTCTTGTTTCCACCAAGAACAACTTATGCACACGTTAGTGATCGCGCAAAAGTGAGCGATGTTATCTTTTAAAATTTATAAACTCAGAAATGCTTTCGGTTCGGATAGCAATCGCACAATCCTATAGAGTAGTATAATCGAGATCGATCCACATGGAATATTGGTCTAAAGTCTTGAGCGATCAAATCACAATCTTTCGAAAGGCTAGACGAAATTTGAAAATTTGAGAGTTGAAGTTGTGATCAATGTAAATTTGGCAATAATTAAAAGTAATTAAAATAAAGATAGAGATGAGAATTCCTAGGGTTTCGGCACACCATTGCTACTCAATCCTCTTTGATATTCTACTTCTGTCGGGTCTGATTTCCTGTTGTTGTTTATGGAAGACACTACATAGGACACTGTGAGTTACGCAAATAATGGAACTTCCATCAAGATACTACATAGGACACTGCGAGTTATCTTACGCAAATGACAGATCTCTAAATACACAAGTCACTACATATGACACTGCGATTTATCTTACGCAAATGACATGACTTGGTTCGCGTTTTGTTGTTCCGATTTATGGTTTCTCCGCTAAGATTTTCTTCACATAAATCTAATGGCTCCCAACGAGGCTAACTCGTGCATCATAGTTTCTCTTACCATTAAAGCACTGTCACTACCCTAACGGATTAAACTAGATCATCGATATCAGGTGAAGGGAGAATAAATCACAAAAGCATTTCAATCAACAACAAGAAATCATAATCAACAGAAAATATATATATCAAAGCATCATGAGTAACAAGGTTTACTGCATAGCCCCTAAGAAAAGAACTTAGCCGCGGAACGCCATGGTTACAATCACTTCTCTCTTTCTCACTTAATCAAATTTAACCAAAATTACAAAGATATCTTCTTCTTCTGTCCAGGGTGCTTATATAGGAGTGAGGGGGCGTTTGGAGATGAGTGGAGGCCAAGAAACCTGATTTGGATACAACTATAGCAGTTATTCCCCAAAGGGCGCGTTGGTTACGGACCGTACTGGTTGGTACGGTCCGTATTGAGACATTGTCGCTGAGGGGTTTAATACGTATCACGCTATCTCCTGGTCCGTATCTGGCTAGGTCCGTATCAGTCAATACGGGCCGTAACAGAGACTTAGTCGATGAGCGTCGCTTATCCGATTGACCTGATTCTTGCTCCATTTGATGTGAAATAGTCCCAAAACATGTTTCCTGCAATAAAACATAAGAAGGGTGATAGTAGCCTTTTTCTCTAATTAATTAAACATAAGTGTGAGATAATATGCAAAATCTAAGCCAAAACCCTACGTAATTCATCATCATTTTGACTCTGATCAGTTAGATATACTTTTATATTTAATATTAACCTTTTAGGGTTATAATTTTAAAAGACCTCATATTCACCGCCCTCTAGGTGCCGTTAGGGACAACAAGTGGTATTAGAGTAGGTAATTCAAATTAAGGCACACTTAATTTGAATCCTATATTTTTAGATCTATAAATGACACAAATGTCCCCAAGACATGTTAGAGAACCCCCAATGTTAACTAATATTACCAAAAGCTTTAGTCACTGGAAAAGGTTGATGATCAATTACCTCAACCTAATTGATGTTTGGGAGGCCATAGAAAAGGGGTACACCCCGGAGTATAATAAAACCACAAATGTATTGACTACCGAATCAAAACTTGCCAAGAGGGTGAATGACAATGCAATTAATGCAATATTAGGTTTGGTAAGTGAATCAGTAGCCTTAGTCTTTGGAAACGCTACCAATGCTAAAGAAATATGGGAAGCCCTTGTAAATAAGTATGAGGGTAATGATCAAATTAAACGAAACCAAACTCACGGGGTTAGAAATCAAATTTGAAACTTTTAATGTAGAAAATGGTGAATCCGTAGAAGACATATATAATAGACTTTTACAAATTCAAAATGAATTTATCAAACTTGGAGAACCACTTTCAAACAATAAAATTATAGGAAAGCTTTTACGTGTAATGCTTAGGAAACCAAGGTGGGAGTCAATGGTAAGCGCTCTTGAAGTACTCTCGAGAGTTCAAACTTTCACTCCGGAGGAGTTATTCGCCCTTCTTCGAAGTTGCAAAGAGAAACTTCGACAAACCAAAGACCTTGAACCTAAAGCCAATGTCACTTCTTTAAATGCACAAAACCAAAAATACACAAAGCAAATACCCTCCAATCCTTCTACTTCTCGCTCCTCAAATGACCACTTCTAAAACAAAATAGACCATGAACCTTCCGATAATGCTCAACATTTAACCGAAATATTTCAAGGAATGTTAGATTTGAAAAGAAGTACAACAAAAAAGGGAGGAGAACAACAAGAGAATTATGTGTTTTGGGTGTCATAAAGAAGGGCACTCCATTCAATCATGCTCCAAGATCTTTCCAAAGGACAAAGAAGGCAGTGAGCGACGAGATCGTTGTCCTAGACCAAGAAAAGATGGTAATCAAGGTCATGAGAAGGAAAGGGCGATGCAAGCGGTGTAACATGTGGATTCTGACTATAGCAGTGGTGGAGAGTCCAACCCTGAGTCAGAAAATGAGGAAGTGATCAACCTAGCCTTGATGGCTACTCACGATAATGAAGCCTCATCTAGCTCTACACATAAGGTATGCCAAAAACCTGAGTTAGATAACTATAAATGCAACTTTGACTTGATCAATAACTATGAATCAACTAGTGAGTTAAACATTTCCTTAAATGAGAAGTTAACCAACGAAATCGATATTAGGTTGAGAACCTTGCTTGATGAATCACATGCTGCATTGCTTAAGATAGACGACATAATTCAAAATTTAAGATTCGAGATTCTTGAGCTAGAGTCTAAGATAAAAGGGCTTGAGTCCGTATCACTAGAGTCACACACAAGTCAAACTCACTTAGATGAAACTAAGGCTCTTAAAATTGAGATGAACAAGTTACGAGATGAAAATAAGAGTCTCAAAGAAACTAATGTGATAAATAAAATGCTAGAATGTAAAGTTAAACATTATGAGTCCAAGATTAAAGAATCAGAAAAGAATAATGAAGTTAACAATTGTCAATCACACATATGTGAGATATGACTCTTAAAAGTGAGAATACAAAATTTGAAAACCGAGAATAGAGCGTTAAGGTCACCTAATGAATCAAAGAGTATCATTAGGCTAGATCCATATTTTCAATCGAGTGATCAAATAGAAGATTGAGGATTCGATAAACTTGGTCTTGGATACAAGAAGGATAAATCCTCATTTGAATCCAATCACTTGGAAAGCCCAAAAGATAAAGGGGAACAAGCTTAAATCTTCAATGATCAAAAACTCAAATTTGATAGCAATAAATATACATCTTTTCAATCTAATAAAAACACAACATTTGATCTAAAAGAACCAAGTAAAATTATTTTAGAAATAAAAAAGGTACATGGTTCTACAAATTTAATAAGAATAATTGTCAAAATAAGATCGAAAGCAATGGGTCAAATAGAGTTGTTCCCCAACATACCAAGAAACTTGAGTCTAACAAGAATAAAAGTAACAATATGATGTACAAAAGTGTCAATAGGTCAACCAACATTGTAAATTCTCCATCTCAAGAATTTGGAGGGTCTTGGCACTATAACTTCAAGTAAGGACCAAACTTGGAATCAGTCAATCCTTCGATAACTCGCAAACCATCTATCATATTTTGCAACTATTATTGTAAAATAGGACACACATCGGTGGAATGTAGGTTTAGGACGAAGAGCAACATGTTGAATGTTGTTTGGATGCCTAAATCTATAATAGAATAATAGAATAATTATGTTTAAGAAGAGCAACTGGTGAACCAATTATTCAGTCAATCAAGTAGAGTACCTTCAGTCATTGTTGGTTGAACCAATTATACATTGAAATGTGGCATTTTTCAGATGAACTGTGCTCACCTGGAGAATAGTCTGCATGAGGCAAGAGAGGAGGTGCGCATGAACAAATGTGCAGCAGAAAGAAGAGCTACAGAGTACCAACCACTACGGTCTTTTGCTATAAAGATACACAGCCTCTTTGAGAGGCTACGAGGTTGCATCACTGCCCCTGGAATGCCTGGTCTTGCATATTCCATTTGCTCCTTATCCCTCTCTTTGTCCAGGTATGCGCCCCCTTATGAGTGTGTGTTTGTGGGGGGGAGATGGTGATTTTTTTTCTTTTCTTATTACTTGTCCTTTTTTATTTTATTTTTGTCTAAAAAGTCATTGTTCAATCATTGATATGTTTTTAGTTTTGGTTGGTAAGTGTTGCTGCAGTTGTACCTGTCCATTCAAATTTGCAATTTTTGTTTGAATTGTTTTTATTCTTCTGGATTATGAATGTGCACTTTTGACTTGTATTGAAAAGAAAAAGAAAGCTGCAACTTGTATAGCTGGTGAAATGGTGCTTCATTGGAACTCCCATTTTGTGAAGTGTCTTTTAATTTTCTGATTTTGTAAGTAAACATTCAATGATCATGTCAAAAAAAAAATATCGAAATCAAACAGTTGTCATGCTCTATACCAGTACATATTGTTAAGGTATTTGTAAATAACTAAAAAGGGAAAGGTCGAGATCTTTATGTTTAGGTATGATCCTGTTTATTTTGTTTATATTTTCACTACTTATTGGAGCTTTTATCCCTCTTAATCAATACAGTTCGTCTAAGAAGGATGAAGGAGATGAATTCCATCAGTGCATTAAGGTCCAATAGTTAATGCAGTAGGATTTTTATTAGAATATTGACCATTATATTCTTATATTGAATTGTGCATCTATTCCTTTAGTTTTTAATGATCATGTCATGCCTCTAGAGAAATGAAAAGCATGACACAACTGTTTGGAGATGGTGAAATAGAATGCTCACTTATTTTCATATCTGGGTTTATGACCTTTCAGTCTCGCTCGCTTCATGAACAACCTTTTTTATGGGGTCTATTTCAAGAATTCATTACTCTTAAGCATAATTTATGTACGTAAGCTCTAAATACATTTAACTTTTAGAAAAATATAAGATTGATTATAACTTTCAATGCTTTGATAATTGATTTTCAATTTTAAGAGAAGCAATCAACTCTATCATGCATACTTTTATGTACATAAGCACTAAATGCATTTACATTTTGCACCATGACTTTGTGTAACGATTAACCACAAGGAGAGAACTGAGAAAAAAACATCACACATGTGAGATAATTAACAAAACATCTATAACAGTACAAATTTCACAGTAAGATAATTAAATTTAATAAAATATCAATTACAGTACAAACATTTCTAGCAATTTCTTATGTTTTCTAATTCATTTCAATCTCCTTTCTACTACTACAAAATTCATCATAATTCTTTCAAAAATGTGTAGTTATCTTGATAGATTTTTAGGATCAAACACTAAAGAAATTAATCACATTTAAAAATAATAATTAAAACATACTTTTAATTTCCAACACGTGGCCGCACTTAACTAGCTGTACAAAACAACGAAATCCAATCCACTGAAAATGTAGTTGCTTTTATTTCGGTACTAAGAATCTGTGTGCCACGGAAATAGGCAGAATCCAGTGACCACTGGTAAGCCTTCAGCCCTTCACCCTTGGAGGATAAAAGAGTCATTATATTGTACGACCTTCAGACACCTAGAGACAGTTGGGATTACACTTTTTTGAATCAGGGGACTGCTTGGAGTTGGAGGATTCTAACCCGGGTTTCGGATTATCTGCAACCAAATGTAACTCTTTATTGGAGGACAACATGTACTCATTGTTTTCCAAAGTTCAATATTGCTGGGATCATTAATTACTATAATTATACACCTGAAATTCTTTCTTATATCGAATAATATTATATAAAATTCCTGTGGGCTGTGGTGCTCTATTTACAACTAACTTAAAAGTCATGCAGTATTATATTTTTCTTATTTGAGAGCTCAGTGATTTGTCAACTTCAACAAGAAAAGATGTATGACATAATTTATCTTTAAATTTAAAATTCAATATTATAGGTTTTATCAATGTGATATATCGTGCTTATCAAAATTATCCCCAGCGGTTTGAAATAAGTCGCCCGAAGTAAGGGCATGTTCGGCTGCAATTGTGCCAGTGGGAAAAAAAATTCACTCAAAGTGAATCTTTTTTTTCCACACGCACAGTGTTTCGGCCATTCAAATTAGATCCGAACCCAAAACCGCTTTCCGCTTGACAGCCGAACAGGCCCTAAAAGGACAATTCAAAAGTTTCCCAAAACCGCTTTATGGTTTGGAATATTCCGTTGGTCATGTTACGCAAATCTTTGCGGTCGTTAGCTGATCAGCAGCTCCCTATAAAACGAGAATCACTGACAGTGGGCCCAGAGAGGGGTCATATAAACAGGAAAATCTAGCCTGCTTTTGCGGCTTATTTGCGGCAACAGTAACTGACCTATTTAATTATTCACTAGACCTCAAAATTTAAATTTCTTTCATTCAATCACTACGAAGTCTACAATGCCCTTATGATGCCATTTTTAGTTGTACGACCGTCCGCATACGACTCTCCGTGCGCATCTTTAACTGACAAGCACAAGACGCGCACGCACGAGACAGCATGCCATTGCGATTGCGTGATAGCGTCGTCACTTGCTTTGTTAGTGGTTGCTGCGTGCGGCCAGTTGGATCCGGATCCGCTGCGGCCTTAAATGTGAAGCTAAGCACGTGGCTTCTGCACTGTAATATCTTTATATGACATTTTAACATTAGGGTTACTCGCTACAAGTCTGAATATTTTATAATTAAAATTAAGGCTGTTGTTTGAATATTATACAAGTAGTCAAGCCATTCCAACAGAATGCATGCGTTAAAGTGAGTAACATTGACTGCATCATAATTTCTGTCATGTTATACTAAATGCATTAGGTACACGTCTTGTACAAATCCGGAACTCCTGGTGTCTCACTATTGCTTTTTTTGGGCAGCATATAGGATGGATATTTGGATATAACATGAACTGATGATTTCGCCGTATGGTTGTAGATGATCCAATTATCAATGTTTAGGTGAGCTTATTACTATTTCCTTTGTTTAACGGTTTAACCTATTTACCCACTTTTTATCGATTTTCTTGATTAAAGATTATCTCCTCGAACTAATTGTACTGTGAAGGAGCTTCAAATGCCTCGTGTCTTACGTACCTCATATTTTTTATCTTTATTTTTTATATTCAAACAGTCGATCCGAACCGCTCAACATAATTTGCATATTATAATATACTTGATGACCAAATTTTAAATTTTTCAAAAACATTTTACTATTTTTTTAGATAGATACAAAATCACTGATTTTTTATGGTCCAAAAATTGTGATTTTGTACCTATCTAACAAATAATAATAAAAGTTCTAAAAAATTTAAAATTTGATGTCCAAACAGATTTTAGTATGGAGATCATGTTGAACGGTTTAGGAGAACAATTCCTATGTAAATATCTTTATATTCTTGGGAGAAAAAATATTCATATATATAGAGAGAGAGTGATGCTATGATGCTTTGAGAAGTAAAGATGGTGTTTTACTTCCCGCTCATATCTTTATTTTCAAAGTTCAAACAATCGATTCGAACTTCTCAACATGATCTTCATATTGATATGTGCTTGGAGACCAAATTTTACATTTTTTGGAAAAAATTTTACTATTTATTTAGAATTTTTGAAAATCACAGTTTTTCATTAAGTAAAAAAAGAATAAAAAATTCAGAAAAACATTGATTTTCAAAAATTCTAAAAAAATAGTAAAAAATTTCCAAAAAATGTAAAATTTAGTTTCCAAGCACATATCAATATGAAGATCATCTTGAGAAGTTCGGATCGACTGTTTGAACTTTGAAAATGAAGATATGAGCGGGAAGTAAAACACCCTCTTTACTTCTCAAAACATGATAGCCCATCTATATATATATATAGAGAGAGAGAGAGAGAGAGAGTTGGGCTACGGTACATTGCAATGTACATACCATCTTGTGCATTTGATGGTAAATCGTTGGATTCAAAGTCCAAACAATTGATCCAAACCATTCAACGTAATATCTATATTGAAATGTGCTTGGAGACCAAATTTTACATTTTTCGAAATTTTTTTACTATTTGTTTAGAATTTAGAAAATCGTTGTTTTTTTATGGTCCAGATTTTTTTGAAAAACAACGATTTTGTACCCATCTTAATAAATAGTAATAAATTTCCAAAAAATGTAAAATTTGGTCTCCATGCACATTTGATATGGAGAACACGTTGAGCGCTTCAGATTGAATTTTTGAACTTTGAATGCAGTGATAGAGTCCAATGCACAAGAGGGTCTATACATTGCATTGTACCGTAGCCCAACTCTCTCTCTCTCTCTCTCTCTCTCTCTCTATATATATATATATATATAGATGAGGGATCTAGTTACAATAATTTTGAGTTACAACAATCATTTTCTACATTTTCAAAGTCCAAATCGTCGATCCAAACCGTTCAACATGATCTCCACAATAAAATGTGCCTCCAGATCAAATTTTACATTTTTTTTGAATTTTTTTACTATTTATTAAGATGGGTACAAAATTTAATGGTCTGAGTTTGACTAGTTTTTGTAAAATACTTAATAAATAGTAAAAAATTCAAAAAAAATGTAAAATTTGATATGCAAGCACATTTTATTGTGGAGATCATGTTGAACGGTTTGGATCGACAATTTGGACTTTGAAAATGTAGAAAATGATTATTGTAACTAGATCCCTCCTCATATATATATATATATATATATCAAAGGTTTAAATAGCGTTTATCGCGTCATAGCGGAACGGCTGGAAAAACGGCGCTATATGGCCATAACGTCATAGCTTTTTTGGTCCGAAAACGCTATAGCGCGTTATTTAGAACATTGATATATATATATATATATATATGAGTTGGCTACGGTGCTACGCGTAGCATAGAGGGTCTCTGTGCTACGGCTCAATATTTGAGTTTTCAAAATCCTAACGGTCGATTCGAACCTTTTAACATGATCTCCATATGAGTATGTACTTACAAACCAAATTTTACATTTTTTAGAATTTTTTTATTATTTTTTAGATAGGTAGAAAAACACTTGATTTGAATGGTACAAAATTTTCTACCTATCTAAAAAAACAGTAAAAAAAATTCTAAAAAATGTAAAATTTGGTTTGCAAGTACATATTCATATGGGAATCATGTTGAACGGTTCAGATCGACCGTTAGAATTTTGAAAACTCAAATATTGAGCCGTAGCACGGAGGCCCTCTGTGCTACGCGTAGCATATTAGCAATTTCCTATATATAGAGAAAGATGGGCTATTGTGCTTTGCAAAGTAAAACACCCTCTTTACTTCGAGCAATATTTTCATTTTTGAAAATCCAAACCACCGATCCGAACCGTTCAACATGTTCTAAATATTGAAATGTGCTTGGAGACTAAATTTTACATTTTTTGGAATTTTTTTACTATTTATTAAGCTACTTTGAAAATCGCTGATCCGGTGGTCCAGAAAATTTTACTGTTTTTTTACTGTTCACAGTGGATCAGCGATTTTCAAAGTGGCTTAATAAATAGTAAAAAAAATTCCAAAAAATGTAAAATTTAGTCTCCAAGCACATTTCAATATTTAGAACATGTTGAACGGTTCAGATCGGTTGTTTTGATTTTCAAATGAAAATATGGCTCGAAGTAAACCCCCCCATTTACTTTGCAAAGCACAATATCCCATCTCTCTCTCTATATATATATGGCAAATTCTTCTATGGACATAAGGACCTATTTGTAAAATGAGCATATTTTCATTTTCAAAGTTCAAACAGTCGATCCGACCGTTCAACATTATCTCCATATTAAAATGTACTTGGAGGTCAAATTTTACATTTGTTTGAATTTTTTTACTATTTATTAAGATGGGTACAAAATTCAATGGTCTAATTTGACTAGTTTTGTAAAATGCTTAATAAATAGTAAAAAAATTCAAAAAAATGTAAAATTTGACCTGCAAGTACATTTTAATATGGAGATAATGTTGAACGGTAGGATCGACTGTTTTAACTTTGAAATGAAAATATGTTCATTTTACAAATAGGTCCTTATGTCCATAGAAGCTTCCCTCTATATATCTAGAGGAGGGATCAAGTTACAACAATTTTGAGTTACAACATTCATTTTTTTCATTTTCAAAGTCCAAATCGTCGATCCAAACCGTTCAACATGATCTCCACAATAAAATGTGCTTGCAGATCAAATTTTACATTTTTTTGAATTTTTTTACTATTTATTAAGATGGGTACAAAATTCAATGGTCTGAATTTGACTAGTTTTTGTAAAATACTTAATAAATAGTAAAAAAATTCAAAAAAATGTAAAATTTGATCTGCAAGCACATTTTATTGTGGAGATCATGTTGAACGGTTTGGATCGACAATTTGGACTTTGAAAATGAAAAAAATGAATGTTGTAACTCAAAATTGTTGTAACTTGATCCCTCCTCATATATATATATATGAGCTATCATGCTTTGGAAAGTAAAGATGGTGTTTTACTTTCCGCTCATATTTCATTTTCAAAGTTTAAATAGTCAATTCGAACCTTCTAACATGACCTTCATATTAAAATGTACTTGGAGATCAAATTTTACAATTTTTGGAATTTGTTTACTATTTTTTAAATAATTTTTTTTTGAAAAACAATGATTTTGAAAACTTCTAAAAAAATAGCAAATTTTTTTCAAAAAATGTAAAATTTGGTCTCCAAGCATATTTCAATATGAAGATCATGTTGAGTAGTTCGGATTGACTATTTGAACTTTGAAAATAGAGATATGAGAGGGAAGTAAAACATCATCTTTACTTTCCAAAGTATCGAAGCATTACTCTCTCTCTCTCTCTATATATATATATAGAGAGAGAGAGAGAGAGAGAGAGAATGGCTAATATACAAACGTTTGTTCCTGGACTCAGGAACAAACGGTTCGGTTCTCCGATTTTCAAAGTCCAAACAGTCGATCCAAACTGTTAGATATTCAATCTATATTAAAATGTGCTTGGAGACCAAATTTTACATTTTTTAGAATTTTTTTACTATTTATTAAGCTGGTTTGAAAACCGCTGTTTTTCAATGGTGCATAAGTTTAATAAAATCAGCGGTTTTCAAACCAGCTTAATAAATAGTAAAAAAATTCTAAAAAATGTAAAATTTGGTCTCCAAGCACATTTTAATATAGATTGAATATCTAACGATTTGGATCGACTGTTTGGACTTTGAAAATTGGAGAACCGAACCGTTTGTTCCTGAGTCCAGGAACAAACGTTTGTATATTAGCCACTCTCTCTCTATATATATATTTTTTGAATTCAATATTCTATTTGATAGTGCTTACTAAGAATAATTTAGCATTTTCTTGTTGTTGACGCGTTATGTTGAGCTATTTTGTTTATTTATATAAAATATTTGTGATAAAAACTAAAACCACCCGTTACCCCTAGTAGTTTACGTCGATGATCAAGTCGTCCTTTAACAGACATGCAACGCAAGTGTGAAGCCTCTATGATGCGCTTGAAATGGACGGCGGCAAAAGGAGCAAGTCG
Organism: Carex littledalei; assembly: GCA_011114355.1. Lineage (NCBI taxonomy): Eukaryota > Viridiplantae > Streptophyta > Magnoliopsida > Poales > Cyperaceae > Carex > Carex littledalei. The sequence goes on from CM022091.1 coordinate 12,489,385, forward strand.
CCGGCTCATGTTAGTGCGCTCTGTATTTGTTGCTTCTCAACTGGACAACATTTTCTGACCTTTTCTGTGCTCTCCAATATATAGTTTCCAGTGAAATCGAATTCCAAATATCGAAATACCGTTGAAAATAGTCAATTTTTGGATCGTCCGTATCATAAGATTTATTGTGGCCATCTTAATTATTATTCCCGCTGACTTCTGATGTGAACCCTGATCTTGGTTTAGAAGGGTCCGACCTAGCTGAATATTTACGTGATAGAGACGAGTATGATGTCATTAATGCAGCTCCTGATTTACAGCCTAATGGGATGTCATTGGAGGATACTAGCTCCCCTTCTAATGTAATTGTCATTAGTGATACCATTTAGTTGGTTATTTAGTTGGTTATGTTGTTTTGTCTCATATGGTATTGTTCTGTTATTAGATGTGCATTTTGGTCCGTAGTTATCTCTAGATGAATCCTGTTAATTCTAGTTGGGTTTTATTTTGGATATTATTTTGGATATTCAATGCTATGCACTATTTTGTATAAATTCAGTGGGTTTCGTAATGAAACAGGTGGATAATACTGAAAGAACTATTGGATTCATGCAAGAACAAATTTCTAAAATTTAACTCAAAGAAACCTACATATATCTACTTATTTGACTAACTATGAACCTAATTTAGCAATTTAACTTATTTAAACTTTATACCTCAAATTTTGGTCTCTAAACCAAGAAGTAGGGACTTCAAATGTAGGGTTGTTGTCTCCAAATAAGAAAGCCTCCACAAGTATCCACCCGAGATTAAACGAAACTCTTGTTTTTCTCTTGCTAGAGATACTAAATCAAGGATCAACCTTAATCTTAGTTTCTACCCTTAAATTAACTATTAATTTAGTGTAGAAGTATTGTACTTAACACATGAGCAAAAAATGGTGGATGAAAATGGTTGCATCTCTCAAATCTCCTCTTATTCTTTTGTAGCCGCCAAGAGAGCAAGAGAAAGAGAGTGAAAGATGTGAATGAAAAGTTAGGGTTTGGGAAGAGAAAAATGTGGTTTTTATAATGCTTGCCTAATGTTTATTTTAATCATCTTAACCACAATGAATGACTAGGATGAAGCATGAGCATAAAGCAATATCATTAAGTTACTTTTGTCATCCAATGGACATCTCCATTAGATGCTTTTCTCTTCCAACTTTATTCCTAAGCCTACATCAAATGGACTCTTCCATTTAATGTTAAAATCATAAATTCAATTGGACTTGGGCCATTTCTCACTTTGCAAATTAGTTTTTGCCATTTATGCCAATTTTCGGCCCACCCGACAATTATTACAATTAATAGTCTTTGCTCAATTCTTGTTGGAAAATAAATTTATATATCATGTCCAACATGTAATAAATATATTTTAAGATCAAGGTGGTCATCTTCATGACACTTTTATTTGTTTCGTTTTCTCTCTTAGGTGTGACCTCGTAGGATCTATATCGTATTGACAATAAAATCAAAACTCAATTTTAATTCTATAAATTATAAGAGGCATCTAGCAATATGCATTATAATTACTCAACCGATAAAGATGATATGAACCAATCAATATCATGATCTTAAAGCAATATTTAATTGCTTGTGTCAATTCACGTGTCACATGATATCATGAATAAATTCAAGGTAGGAGAGTGTCATCCTTGCAAATTTATTATTTTCTTGATTTCAAGTAATTAGTAAATAATGATCAACTACTTGATCATAATTGCATGCATACTTTATTACTCCATCAAGTGGTCATATATAAAATATGAGGGACACTGGTATTCTTGATAAATATATTTTTCTCCGCACAAGAAACATATATTGAGATATTATCTGTATAGCTGCCAGTTACGGTCAGCGTTGGACAACACCTACAGATACATAAATCTCATGTAGGAAAAATAATCATCTCATACCAAAGAATTCAAGACACAAATGAAATATTAATGACACTAACACAATCCATATTATGTTTCATTTTTTGGGTCATGTCCAATCCCCTGATCTCCATCAGGTATTTATGTGATTAAATTTGGTAACTTCTTACCACATGATCCGCAGAACATGATCATCATTTAACCCATATACTAATCTTGTACTAGTAAATAGTGTTCTTTTCTAATTACCAAGATTAGAGACATTTAGAGTATTTATTACTTAATTATTATAGAGTTCCACAGTTCATGTCCTCAACTTGAACAATCCATAATGTAATCAAACACTCAAGGAACAAATGATTTTTTAATTTCATGAACAAAATACATAATACAACTATAAATGGTTGGCTTCTAGATCATAACACTAACAATCTCCCACTTAAACTAGAGCCAATACATCTCCATACATAAAGCTCTAAACAAGCATAGTCCCTAATACATCTCCATGTACTAAATCTCAAATCAAGTCACTAACAAATCAAATCCCTATGGACGCAGTGTGCAATGTATGCTTGGCTTGACAGAGAGACTTTGTTAGTGGGTCAGCTATGTTGCTGGCCTTATCTACCCTACAAACCTTTGTTAGTGTTATGGTATAGAATCTAATTATATGATAGTTTTTATTTTGTTCATGATTTGGATGATTCATATCATCTTGTTCCTTGAGTATTTGTCGTATTATAGATTATTTGAGTTGATGACTTGAATTGTAGAGCTCTATAATTAAGATGATAATTACTCTAAATAAGTCTCTAATCTTAGCAATTAGCATGGAACACTAATTGACTATAAAAGATTTGTATGTGAGTTAAATGATGGTTATGTTCTACAAATCATAGGTAAGGAGTTACCAATTTAATCACATAAATGCATGTTGTAGAACATGACATTAGACTTGACCCTAAATGAAAATTGAATGAATTATGTTACGTGTCATCAATTGTTTCATATGTGTTGAATTCTAAAGTATGAGATGTTCATCTTTCCTACATGAGAAATGTATATTGTGAGCATTGTCCAACGCTAGCCTTAACCGGTAGTTATACAGATGATATTTCAATATGCATGACTTGTGCGGAGGGAAGTTGTTCATCAAGATTACTATTGTTCCTCATGTTTGATGAGTGATGATATCACCGGGCCCCTTGATGAAGTACGATTGTATGCATGCTATATGATTAAGAGTTAATCATAAACAATCTGCTTTGAATCAAGAAACGAATAAATTCTAAAGGATGACACATTCCTATCTTTAATTTATTCATGATATCATGAGACATAAGAATTAACACGAATATACATTTATTTTATATTGGATCGTGGTATTGTATTGTACATATCATCTGTGTCAATTGGGTAATCACAATGTATTGCTAGATGCCGCTTGTGATTTATATAATTAAAAAGGGTTTTAATTATATTGCCAACATGACATAGATCCTCTTGGGTCACACCAAAATAGGTTCTTAATTAGATAAATTATTTTAGTATGTCATATGTGATATGAATATGGTGGTCGAATAATTAATTATAATAGTTATAATTTAATTTATTCTATTCATCATATGATACTAAAATAAATGTCATGGAGATGACAACCTTAGTCAAAAATAAATTATATCATGTGATGACATGTCATATAATTTTATTATCAACAAAAACATGAGAAATATATTTATTATTAAAATGCATATGATGCAATGTGCAATTAATTGGATTAATTGTAGTGGATTAATTTTGAATAAAAGAGAAAAAAAGTTGGCAGCCATAATTGTCAATTAATTCCTTTAAATTCGAAATTAAAGAGAAATGGAGAAAATGGAGATGAATACAATTAGTTTAGGAACATTCTAGTCTTCTTAATTAGTGGGAAACCCTAAAGATGTTCCTTAAATACTAATTCCTTCATCTCCAAGGAGTGGCTTTTCATTTTCTTCCTCTTAGAGCCGCATAAATTTTCTCCTCTTAATCCACTTATTTCTCATGTGTTGAGTACAATTTCTACTATAATAAAAGTGTTTTATTGAAGAGTAGAAACCTTGATTAAGGAGCAACAACAAATAGTATTCTCTAGCAAGAAGAAATTTGTTTTTCTAATTAATCCTAGGTGGATACTAAGGGAGGCATCATCTATTTGTTGCTTGGAGGTAGATCAAGAAACAATCATATTGCACGAATCTTCTTCTTCCTTCTGGAAACCATTTATGAATTTTCTCCAAATACATGGTCCTTCGATTATGCCTAGGTCATTGACAAGTCTTCAATTGTCTAGGTGTGGGGATTTCACTAATAGATGGGCAGCATTTGGTAGGATATATTTCACAACACATGTCTCGCCCGTTCGTTTGTTTTCTTTGAGACCTTCTTGACTTTGGAGATATCTAACATCTCCTATCTTTAGCCTTATAGTCCTTTGGAGAAGGAATTCTTCAGGCTCAGTCCCACATCTAGGACATGTTGTTATCCTTCGGGTCCTCTCTATTAGGTTGCATACCCCACAGAGAAATATCATGTCCTCATTATCAGGCATCCCTGGGGTGGAGGAAGGCGGAAGGTCTTCATGATGGTTTTCGGGTGCTCTTTCAATCATTAGAGAGGATTGACCCGGTTCTTCTTCGTCTTCGGAAGGAATTATGTAGGACGGGAGGATCCTACTTTCATCTGCATCTTCTCCCGAGGAAGAGTCAGTATCTGCTCCATACAGCACAAGTTTCACAACCTGCTGACTCTTTGAATATTTGCCCTTCCTGGTGGGTTTGTCCAGGAAGTATTTCGCATCTTTCAACCCAATTTCATGTACTTCGAATGGCTTGATTTCCTCGTTGATTTGTTTGACTTTGCCATCTTTTACGTATTTTAGGCATTGGTGCAAAGTTGAAGGAACAACATTGTTCTTGTGTAGCCATGGTCGACCTATCAAGGCATTGTACGTCACTTTGGCGTCGATAATGTAGAACTTCATCCATTCTTGGATGCCACCAATATTGAAAGGTAGGCTGACTGCCCCCATTGATTGCTCCGTTTTGTGATTGAAGTCATGGATGGTAATCTTATCCTTTGTGTGGAACTTTGTGCTCAGAGTGAGACGGTCTAAAGTCCGCTTAGGCATGAGGTTGATAGAGGAACCCGGGTCAATTAGCATACGGGTTACCCTTTGGCCTTCACACTCACCAGTGAGGAAAAGTGGTCTATTGTGGTCAGCCGTGCCAATAAGTAGATCTTCATCGTTAAATGTGATAGACGGTCCCTTATCGTCTGTCGCCGCGATTTCTTGCACTTTCTTTTCAGCAAAGTGCGCTTGGAATTCTTCTGGATGCTGAAGTGCGTATATGAGCACTTCCCTTAATTCAGCAGACATCATCAATATGTCGAACATGCTGATTGCGGCCGGTATTTTTCTGAGCTGGGAAAGGACATTGTAATCCTGCACCATGTATTTTCTCGGATTACTAGGTTCATCCTGAATGGCAGGTTCTTTCCCTTTAGCTTTGGCTCGTGACCTTTCAATTTCATTTTCTTGTGGTGGTTGACGCTCAGGGATATTTGTACCCGAGCGGAGCACGGCTTGGCATTCAGGTTTCTTGGTTTTGACGAAGACGACTTGTTCTTCATCTGAGTCACTTGCGGAGCTTCCTCCATAGACGACCACATGTAATGTTTCATGGTTATCATCGTCATTTTCTTTTTCATGAGGGGTTTGACTGCTTTCCCCCTTTTCGATTTTGAGGCCTAACATGGCGGCCAGGACATCTTCGGTGAGGAAGTCTAGGAGTATCGCTGGTAGAGGAGTACCCTGCTTGTGTTCTTCCAAAGCTTGTATGTGTTTTTGAACCTTAGAAGGCTTAGGTAGCTCTACATGCTTATATGGTTTCTTTTCCTTTTGACTATCATTCCTGTTCGGCTTGCGATGGATGACCCATTGTGGGGGCTTTGGCACGGAGGGATTCAAATTGCTGTTCCAATTGACTTGAGGTGCCTTTAGGAGCTGCCTCAACAACTTTGTTTTTTTAGAGAGGTGGAACTCCCATGTCCTGTTCGTAGAACATTCAACTTTTTTTTCTTCTATCACCTCGATATATGAGACGACATTGACCTGCTCATGCAGTGCAGGGTTTTGCATGGCACTTGGCGCCAATTGTAAGCGACCTTCTTGGATTCTCTTTTCTATTAGATCTTTGAAGACCCAACAGTCTTCTATCTTGTGACCCACTACCCTATGATATGGGCAATACTTGGGGTCATTGACCCTGTCTGCTTCTTCAGGGCGTTTGCATGGAGGTAACTCTAAACCATCTTCCATGGTTTGTTTGAAAATCTTGAATGTTTTCTCTTTCTTTCAAGAGTATTTCTTATTCCTTTGCTCTTCGAGAGTTTTGGGATAGCGGTTGTTTTGGTTACCGCGGAAGGCCGGTTGAGCCTGTCGATTATCGACCCTCCTTGCTTCTTCATCTGAGGAATCAGCACCCTCATTTTTATTTTCATTTGTCTTGACAGCGTATACTGCCTTTGATTCATTCTTCTTGGGGAAATCTTTCTTTGGTCTGAAAGATGACGTTGAGGTCTCATCTGTCTCTGCTTGCCCTAATCTGGACACAGTGTCTACGAGTTCTTGGTAACTACTGGGATTGGCAAGAGTCAGCATTTGTCTCATTTTTCCAGTCGTGCTTCTGACCAGCAGGTCTACCGCTTCCTTTTCAGGTATAGATGGCTCGACTTGATGCTCAGATTTCTCCACCGGTTAATATAGGCCAACAGAGTTTCATTTGGCTTCTGCTTAGCCCATGCTACGTCAGCGAGCCTCACTTGGGTGGTTGTGGTGGCAAACCTGCTTGTGAAAGCGTGCACCATTTGATCCCAGGATCGTATACTTCCTGGTTCTAGAGAACAGTACCAGTTGAATGCTGGTCCTGAAAGACTTCGAAAAATTGTCGACAGAGGAATGCATCTTCTCTTGCTGAATCCCCACATTGGATCATATAGTGGTTGATATGTTGATATGTTGCTCTGGTCCCGGCTCATCTGTCTCATTACCTGAGAACTTGGAGAACAAGGGAACAGTGTATGTCGGAGGATATCTTGGTATTACGTTGGTATTTTGGAGCAATCCCCATTTCTCACATTTACCGGTTGATCATTTCTTGAATATCAGCCATGCTGAAATTCGAGGAAGCTTCTTGCCTGTTTTCTTCCTAATGCACTCTACGTGTTCCTTGGGCATTTGGCCTTTCAGTTTCATTTGCGGAACTAGCTTGATTTGATGTTCCACCTACTTCAAATTCTGAGTCAGCGGGACCTTTTCCGCGAATATTGGCTACCCATCTCCTTTCCCTTTCTTGGGTTTGGTGTAGCTCAGCTCTCAGACTTTGTATTTCAGCTTGCATTTGATTATAGAGGGCCAATTTGACTTTCGCCAGCACATGGAGAAGTTGCCATGACGGTATTGAGTTTGCCTAGGGCAGACCCGTCCATGCGACCTGCCTCAGAGCTAGTTGTAGTTTTGGGTTTGGGAATTATAGGGCATGCCGCATCTGATACTTCCTCCTCATCACTTGCGCTTTCACTATCTTTTCTCACCATACATATTGTAGGATTTATGGGTTCAATAGAAAAATCTTCCTCTTCTTCAAGGTCTTCATTGATTGTTATCATGTAGACCGTCGCATCTTCTTTTTGCTAATGGTGTGCTTTGAGAACCCTTCACTTCTTTTGTATGGCATTTGGCGCCACGATTGTTAAACTTCCAGTGTTAGTTGGGCACGGGTCGATCCGCGCCCCCAGTCTATCATGTACATTGGTTGGCCTTCTTAGGATTTCGAGGGGTTTGATTTGATCCCTTGTTGTTTGAATGCTGAGAAGTGTTCACACGCATCTCTCTGCGGAGTCTTGGTTTCAGTGAGGCACCTCGGGTGCCCCCAGCTTTGGAGCTAAAACATTGGTCTTGATGTAGACGACGAGGCACCATCGTGCGCCTCCGGTCTTTGGACCGGAAAGGTCAGTCTTGACTTAACAGAGGTTTGGGCTAGATGCCCCCAGCTCTTGAGCCGAAAAGGTAAACCTTAATTTCAGAGAAGGACGGGCACCATTGGGTGCCCCCAATATACGCGCCGGATATGTCAGTCTTGATTTAACGGAGGCTGGTGCAGAGGTCTTTGGAGCAGAGGTAGCGTAGTACCGGTTCCTGTGTTGCTTCAAGTTGCGAAGTTGCCTATGGGCCTTGTGAATAGCTATTGCGGTGTCATCAACCATTTGGCGGTCAGAATTGATCATTCTTGGCTTATGGATGAAAAAGATAGTTTGCAGAATTTCTACCGCAGCAAGTATGTGTGCAGTAGAAGAATTCTTCCTCACTATCCTTAAAGGAGCAAAGGAATTACGGATAGGGAGAGAGCAGGTTCAGCTACCAGCTCATCCTGGTAAGCTTGGAGAGTTATCTTTTTGGTGACCAATTGAGGGGCCACAGGAGCTTGGGTGACACGAGTCACATTCTTAGGTGCACGTCTTCTTGCGAGCCTGGATTTAGAGAGTGGGAGGAAGGTTTTTCCATCCATCCCTTTTAGTGTGAGGTAGTAACATACTTCCTTGTCATCTTCAACTTCTTCCTCAGTGATGAACCCGAGGGAAACTTGCTCAGACATAGGAGCAAAGGCTTCAAAGGTCTGGATTTCAGCAACGGGAACTGCGAACGCCTCGAAGTACATCATTTCTTCTCCAACTGGGAGGTTGGTCACTTGAGTGAACGAGCGAATGGCTGCAGCGACGTAATCCATTCCTGCAAACAAACAAAACTCGACATTTTATTAGTCAATCTTCATATGAAAAATGAGAACCTAATTTGTATACATGAGTTTAGCCTGATTATTCAGTTCATAGGCATGGATCTCGAACATAAAAGGACATGACACAACCCAATTGGTCCAATGACTTATTGCTTGAGTGTTTTGAAAAGTCATTTGATGCTTGGGTATGTTCCTTTTGTGTTCGTACCGGATCCCGAACCTATGAGGAGGAGTATGTCCCACCGGGCGTGCCAAAACCTGTAGGGCGCATAAAGTTGCACTGAAAAGAAGGTGTGTGCAATTCTCGTACAATGTTTTAGGGTTCAATGCTCTCTATTTTCAAGACATGGAGTGGGCATCGAACTTGAGACATTCATTTCTCTCCACTATTCCTTCTGGTTCATCCTCGATGGGCCTACTGTACATAATCGGTCCACCGAGAGAGTTTATTGATTGTGGAGACGTTTATCTCCCAACAGGCGCAATCCCCCGCCGTTAATTACATCAGCATACCCTTCCAAGTCAAACTGAATACCTCATGCATTCTAGGATTTATGCCTACTTTTTTGTAAACTGAATAACGGGGCTAAAAGAGGGGCTCATGTACTGACTTTGGATTCGGTTGGTTGGTTCTCACTGTTTGGACATATATGTGTGTGTGTGTGATGCATATGCAATTTTATATTAAAATAATGTTTATTTACATATTTAAAATGGTATTTGATAGTTGAGAAATATATGTGTATGTTTTATTTATATTTTTATTCATGAAGACAATCATTTAAACTTGAGGAAAATGGTGTTTTGGTAATTTCACTAGTTGACTGATGCTTTGTCATGTTCGATTTTGGTTTAGAAACATAGAGGATTTAATTTGAGTTCATTTGGAGGTGGTTTGAGTCAATTTGGAGTTGAAACGAGAAAGTTATGACTGAAAAGGACTTGGAATGGCTTATTTGTGAAGTTTTATACTTTCCAGGGGCCTATTTGTAAAGCTTGAGGGACTGGGATTTGTAATTTAGGCTTTTGACAAGGTTTAAATTGGAAATTGGGCTTCCAAGGACTTGTTTGAAGAGGTTTTAAGGCGTCAGGGACCTATTTGGAAATTTTTAAGGACTGCGCTGTAAATGGATTTTGTCAGAGGGGCTTGTTTGTAAAAGGGCTTTATTTTATCCTTTTTCTGGGCTTGGAGATTGGTGTTGGTCTTTGAGATGTGTGCTGAGCCTTTTTAGATTATAACTGGGCTTTGGGATTCACACAAAACATGGGATTTGAATACCAGGCTTTACGATTTGGTCATTGGGCTTTGGGATTGGTGCTGGGCCCTGGATCCAGCTTTGAGATTCGATCAAAGGGATTTAGGTTTATTCTTGGCCTGCTGACATATGGGCCCCGCACGGCAGTAGCCGTTGGTTATTAGATTTGAATCTCAGCCTTCAGATTGGTCCTTCGTTTTGAGATCCGTACTTGTACTCAAACTTTGTTTCGGCGCCAAGATCGAACGAGTCACCATGTATCAAGGTTCGTGCGGGCTCTGATATGAACTAGGGTTCGGACCTGAGTCTAGGGTTCATCGGCTCCGGTATGATTCCGGTCACGGCGAGGGCGGAGGAAAACACGGCTGTGATCGTCTTGGTATCTGGAGGTATGTGCACCTATTATCGGCGATCAGTGGTCACCGGAGGTGGTGGTTCTCGGCTGGACTGGGATTTTGGTTCTGGTTTGAATTCTAAACTGATTTCTTCGCATTTGTTTGGTGATTTCTTCAATTGATCGATTGTTTGCCATTGTATCAAGGCGCATAAGCTATATGTAGCATCAATTTTTGGTTTCATGAAGGATTGGAGACATCTTGAGTTTTAGGTTCTCGGTTTCATACCAGTTTGGTACTGGAACTTGGTACAGGGGCTTGAAGGTTGAATTGGAGACTGAATTTATTTCCTTTAAGCTTCCAGAATTGTTTTGAAGGTTGCAAGGCATCTAATTTAGCTCAGAGATGGACTTAAGCATGAAGTGCAATATGGACCTTATGATGCACCACCTTTGATTTTCTATTTTTCTTATTAATTTTGTTAAGGAATAAGTGTAATTTTATCATACAATCACAGAGAAATATGTAAATTTTGATCATGCTCATTTTTATAATTTTTGGAATTTTATTTCTATTTTTAAAGCCTTTATTCATGCAGAAGGGTATTGGAAGTAATTTTACCATTTTAATTAACAGATTTTCCATCTTAAAAAGCTGAACTTCAGAAATTCATAATAAATTGAAATAAAATCCAAACAATTTGAAATTTGTGTCTATTTTATATGTTTTGAAGTCCTCTACATGCTGGTGTGGTCCATTTTGCAGTTCAGTCCCTGTAACAATTCACCATTCAACATATTAATGCTTGAAAATATGCAGGGAAGTCCCTGGTTTTATTAAAACCTTGTTTTAAATAAATGTCCTTTCACCTTGTTTAAGAGACAAATCATTGTGATTTATTACATTAAAGATGTAAATGACATGGAACAAGTTCAACTTGTTGTCTATTTACACATTGAACCTTCTATCTCTCACTATTTGCATATTAGTCCTTTCAATTTTTTTTTGTATTGTGTAATCTGGTACACATGGCATATATTTTGCACAAAGAAATTAAATAGCATTATTATGCAATATAGGTCTCATTTAAGAGGGTTTGATAGGCAGCTATACAGCTCAACATATTATTATAGTTGTATTTCATCTTCTTCTCGTTGTCTTGCTCCTTGTACTGGTTGTATTTCATCTTCTTCTAGTTATCTTGCTCCTTGTACTTGTTGTCTTTCGTCTTCTACTAGTTGCCTTTCATCCTCAACTAGTTGTCTACTGGTTGTCATTCATCTTCTTTGATTTGTCATTTATCTTGTACTGGTTGTCCTTCATTTGTTCTAGTTGTTTTTCACCATCTACTAGTTGTCTTTAATCTTCTTCTAGTTGTCTTTCATGTTCTACTAGTTGTCTTCCATATTATACTAGTTGTCTACTAGTATTTCATCTTGTTCTAGTTGTCCTTCATCTTGCACAGGTTGTCTTTCATTTTCTTCTAGTTGTTTTTCACCTTCTACTAGTTGTTTTTAATCTTCTTCTAGTTGTCTTTAATGTTCTACTAGTTGTCCTTCGTTTACTACATGTTGTATTTCATTTTCTTCTAGTTGTATTTCATATTATTCTAGTTGTATTTCATCTTCTTCTAGTTGTCTCGCTCCTTGTAATGGTTGTCTTTATTGTTCTACTAGTTGGCTTTCATCTTCTACTAGTTGCCTTTCATCTTCAACTAGTTGTCTACTGGTTGTCTTTCATCTTCTTCTAGTTGTCATTTATCTTGTACTGGTTGTCTTTCATTTTATTATAGTTGTCTTTCACCTTCTACTAGTTGCCTTTCAGCTTCCACTGGTTGTCTTTTATGTTCTACTGGTTGTCTTTCATGTTCTACCGGTTGTCTTTCGTCTACTACAGGTTGTATTTCATCTTCTTCTAGTTGTATTTCAGATTATTCTAGTTGTATTTCATCTTCTTCTAGTTGTCTTTCACCTTGTACTGGTTGTCTTTCTTGTTCTACTGGTTGTTTTTCATCTTCTTCAAGTTGTCTTTAATGTTCTACTGGTTGTCTTTTGTTTACTACAGGTTGTATTTCATCTTCTTCTAGTTGTCTTTCACCATGTACGGGTTTTCTTTCATGTTCTACTGGTTGTCTTCCATGTTCTACTAGTTGTATTTCATTTTGTTCTAGTTGTCCTTTGTCTAGTTGTTTTTAATCGTCTTTTAGTTGTCTTTAATGTTTTACAAGTTGTCCATCGTTTACTACATATTGTATTTCATCTTCTTCTAGTTGTATTTCATATTATTCTAGTTGTATTTCATCTTCTTCTAGTTGTCTCGCTCCTTGTAATGGTTGTCTTTATTGTTCTACTAGTTGGCTTTCATCTTCTACTAGTTGTCTTTCATCTTCAACTAGTTGTCTACTGGTTGTCTTTCATCTTCTTCTAGTTGTCATTTATCTTGTACTGGTTGTCTTTCATTTTATTATAGTTGTCTTTCACCATCTACTAGTTGTCTTTCAGCTTCCACTGGTTGTCTTTTATGTTCTACTGGTTGTCTTTCATGTTCTACTGGTTGTCTTTCGTCTACTACAAGTTGTATTTCATCTTCTTCTAGTTGTATTTCAGATTATTTTAGTTGTATTTCATCTTCTTCTAGTTGTCTTTCACCTTGTACTGGTTGTCTTTCTTGTTATACTAGTTGGCTTTCATCTTCAACTACAGGTTGTATTTCATCTTCTTCTAGTTGTATTTCATATTATTCTAGTTGTATTTCATCTTCTTCTAGTTGTCTTTCACCTTGTACTGGTTGTCTTTCTTGTTCTACTGGTTGTCTTTCCTCTTCTTCAAGTAGTCTTTCATTTTCTACTGGTTGTCTTTCGTCTACTACAGGTTGTATTTCATCTTCTTCTAGTTGTCTTTCACCATGTACTGGTTTTCTTTCATGTTATACTGGTTGTTTTCATGTTCTACTAGTTGTCTACTGGTTGTATTACATCTTTTTCTAGTTGTCCTTCATCTTGTACTGGATGGATTTCATTTTTTTCTAGTTGTTTCTCATTTTCTAGTTGTCTTTCATTTCTTCTAGTTGTTTTTCACCTTGTACTAGTTGTTTTTAATCATCTTCTAGTTGTCTTTAATGTTTTACTAGTTGTCATTCGTTTACTACATGTTGTATTTCATTTTCTTCTAGTTGTATTTCATATTATTCTAGTTGTATTCCATGTTCTTCTAGATGTCTCGCTCCTTGTAATGGTTGTCTTTATTGTTCTACTAGTTGGCTTTCATCTTCTCCTATTTGCCTTTCATCTTCAACTAGTTGTCTACTTTTCATCTTCATCTTCTTCTAGTTGTTATTTATCTTATACTGGTTGTCTTTCACCTTCTACTACTTGCCTTTCAGCTTCCACTGGTTGTTTTTTATGTTCTACTGGTTGTCCTACATGTTCTACCGGTTGTCTGTCTACTACATGTTGTATTTCACCTTCTTCTAGTTGTATTTCGTCGACTACTAGTTGTCTTTCACCTAACTGGTTGTCTTTCGTGTTATAATAGTTGGCTTTCATCTTCAACTACAGGTTGTATTTCATATTATTCTAGTTGTATTTCATCTTATTCTAGTTGTCTTTCACCTTGTACTGGTTGTCTTTCTTGTTCTTATAGTTATCTTTCTCCTTTTACTAGTTGTCTTTCAGCTTCTACTGGTTGTCTTTTATTTTCTACATGTTGTATTTCATCTTCTTCTAGTTGTCTTTCACATTATTGTAGTTGTATATCATATTTTTCTAGATGTCTTTCACCTTGTACTGGTTGTCTTTCGTGTTATACTAGTTGGATTTTATCTTCTACTATAGGTTGTAATTGATCTTCTTCTAGTTGTCTTTCACCATGTACGGGTTTTCTTTCATGTTTTACTAGTTGTCTCCCATGTTCTACTAGTTGTCTACTAGTTGTATTTCATCATCTTCAACTACAGGTTGTATTTCATCTTCTTCTAGTTGTCATTTATCTTGTACAAGTTGTCTTTCATCTTCCTCTAGTTGTCTTTCACCATGTACGGGTTTTCTTTCATGTTCTACTGGTTGTCTTCCATTTCTACTAGTTGTCTACTAGTTGTATTTCATCTTGTTCTAGTTGTCATTTATCTAGTTGTTTTTAATCTTCTTCTAATAGTTTTAATGTACTACTAGTTGTCCTTCGCTTACAACATGTCGTATTTCATCTTCTTCTAGTTGTGCTTCATATTATTCTAGTTGTCACACTCCTTGTAATGGTTGTCTTTATTGTTCTACTAGTTGGCTTTCTTTTTTTCTACTAGTTGTCTTTCATCTTCAACTAGTTGTCTACTGGTTGTCTTTTATCTTCTTCTAGTTGTCATTTATCTTATACTGATTGTCTTTCATTTTATTATAGTTATCTTTCAACTTCTACTAGTTGTCTTTTATGTTTTACTAGTTATCTTTCATGTTCTACTGGTTGTCTTTCGTATACTACAAGTTTTGTTTCGTCTTCTTCTAGTTGTATTTCAGATTATTCTAGTTGTATTTCATCTTCTTCTAGTTTTTCACCTTGTACTGGTAGTCTTTCTTGTTCTACTGGTTGTCTTTCCACTTCTTCAAGTAGTCTTTCATGTTCTACTGATGTCTTTCGTCTACCACAGGATGTATTTCATCTTCTTCTAGTTGTCTTTCACCATGTACTGGTTTTCCTTCATGTTCTACTACCTGTTTTCATGTTTACATCTTTTTCTAGTTGTCCTTCAACTTGTATTGGTTGGATTTCATTTTCTTCTAGTTGTTTCTCATTTTCTAGTTGTCTTTCATGTTCTACTGGTTGTCTTTCGTTTACTACATGTTGTATTTCATCTTCTTCTAGTTGTATTTCATATTATTCTAGTTGTATTTCATCTTCTTCTAGTTGTCTTGCTCCTTGTACTGGTTGTCTTTTATCTTCTTCTAGTTGTCTTGCTCCTTGTACTAGTTGTCTTTCGTCTTCTACTAGTTGCCTTTCATCTTCAACTAGTTGTCTACTGGTTGTCTTTCATCTTCTTCTAGTTGTCATTTATCTTGTACTGGTTGTCTTTCATTTTCTTCTAGTTGTTTTTCACCTTCTACTAGTTGTCTTTAATCTTCTTCTAGTTGTCTTTCATGTTCTACTGGTTGTATTTCATCTTGTTCTAGTTATCATTTATCTTCCACTGGTTGTCTTTTATTTTCTTCTAGTTGTTTTTCACCTTCTACTAGTTGTTTTTAATCTTCTTCTAGTTGTCTTTAATGTTCTACTAGTTGTCCTTCGTTTACTACATGTTGTATTCATTTTCTTCTAGTTGTATTTCATATTATTCTAGTTGTATTTCATCTTCTTCTAGTTGTCTCGCTCCTTGTAATGGTTGTCTTTATTGTTCAACTAGTTGTCTACTGGTTCTCTTTCATATTCTTCTACTTGTCATTTATCTTGAAAAACTATTTGTCTTTCATTTAATTATAGTTGTCTTTCACCTTCTACTAGTTGTTTTTCAGCTTTCACTGGTTGTCTTTTATGTTCTACTGGTTGTCTTTCATATTCTACTGGTTGTCTTTCGTCCACTACATATTGTATTTCATCTTTTTCTAGTTGTATTTCATATTAATCTAGTTGTATTTCATCTTCTTTTAGTTGTCATTTATCTTGTACTAGTTGTCTTTCATTTTCTTATAGTGGTCTTTCAGCTTCTACTAGTTGTCTTTTATATTTCACAGGTTGTATTTCATCTTCTTCTAGTTGTATTTCATATTATTGTAGTTGTATATCATTTTTTTCTAGATGTCTTTCACCTTGTACTGGTTGTCTTTCGTGTTATACGAGTTGGCTTCTATCTTCTACTATAGGTTATATTTCATCTTCTTCTAGTTGTCTTTCACCTTGTATTGGTTGTCTTTCCTCTTCTTCATGTTGTCTTTAATGTTCTACTAGTTGTCTTTCGTTTACTACAGGTTGTATTTCATCTTCTTCTAGTTGTCTTTCACCATGTACGGGTTTTCTTTCATGTTCTACTGGTTGTCTTCCATGTTCTACTAGTTGTATTTCATCTTGTTCTAGTTGTCCTTTATCCAGTTGTTTTTAATCTTCTTCTAGTTGTCTTTAATGTTCTACTAGTTGTCCTTCGTTTACTTCTTTTTCTTCTAGTTGTATTTCATATTATTCTAGTTGTATTTCATCTTCTTCTAGTTGTCTCGCTCCTTGTAATGATTGTCTTTATTGTTCAACTAGTTGGCTTTCATCTTCAACTAGTTGTCTACTGGTTGTCTTTCATCTTCTTATAGTTGTCATTTATCTTGTACTGATTATCTTTCATTTTATTATAGTTGTCTTTCACCATCTACTAGTTGCCTTTCAGCTTCCACTGGTTGTCTTTTATGTTCTACTGGTTGTCTTTCATGTTCTACCGGTTGTCTTTTGTCTACTACATGTTGTATTTCATCTTCTTCTTGTTGTATTTCAGATTATTCTAGTTGTATTTCATCTTCTTCTAGTTGTCTTTCACCTTGTAATGGTTGTCTTTCTTGTTATACTAGTTGGCATTCATCTTCAACTACAGGTTGTATTTCATCTTCTTCTAGTTGTATTTCATATTATTCTAGTTGTATTTCATCTTTTTCTAGTTGTCTTTCACCTTGTACTGGTTGTCTTTCTTGTTTTACTGGTTGTTTTTCCTCTTCTTCAAGTAGTCTTTAATGTTCTACTGGTTGTTTTTCCTCTTCTTCAAGTAGTCTTTCATCTTCTTCTAGTTGTCTTTCATCATGTATTGGTTTTTCTTCAGGTTCTACTGGCTGTTTTCATGTTCTACTAGTTGTCTACTAGTTGTATTACATCATTTTCTAGTTGTCCTTCAACTTGTGTTGGCTGTTTTTCATTTTCTAGTTGTATTTCATGTTCTACTGGTTGTCTTTCATTTACTACATGTTGTATTTCATCTTCTTCTATTTGTATTTCACATTATTCTAGTTGTATTTCATCTTATTCTAGTTATCTTGCTCCTTGTACTGGTTGTCTTTTATCTTCTTCTAGTTGTCTTGCTCCTTGTACTGGTTGTCTTTCGTCTTCTCCTAGTTGCCTTTCATCCTCAACTAGTTGTCTACAAGTTGTCTTTCATCTTCTTCGAGTTGTCATTTATCTTGTACTGGTTGTCCTTCATTTTCTTCTAGTTGTTTTTCACCTTCTACTAGTTGTCTTTAATTTTCTTCAAGTTGTCTTTCATGTTCTACTAGTTGCCTTCCATGTTCTACTAGTTGTATTTCATCTTGTTCTAGTTGTCCTTCATCTTGCACTGGTTGTCTTTCATTTTCTTCTAGTTGTTTTTCACCTTCTACTAGTTGTTTTTAATCTTCTTCTAGTTGTCTTTAATGTTCTACTAGTTGTCATTCGTTTACTACCTGTTGTATTCATTTTTTCTTCTAGTTGTATTTCATATTATTCTAGTTGTATTTCATCTTCTTCTAGTTGTCTCGCTCCTTGTAATGATTGTCTTTATTGTTCAACTAGTTGGCTTTCATCTTCTACTAATTGCCTTTAATTTTCAACTAGTTGTCTACTGGTTCTCATTCATCTTCTTCTAGTTGTCATTTATCTTGAAAAATTAGTTGTCTTTCATTTTATTATAGTTGGCTTTCACCTTCTACTAGTTGTTTTTCAGCTTCCACTGGTTGTCTTTTATGTTCTACTGGTTGTCTTTCATGTTCTACCGGTTGTCTTTCGTCTACTACATGTTGTATTTCATCTTCTTCTAGTTGTATTTCAGATTATTCTAGTTGTATTTCATCTTCTTCTAGTTGTCTTTCACCTTGTACTGGTTGTCTTTCTTGTTATACTAGTTGGCTTTCATCTTCAACTACAGGTTGTATTTCATCTTCTTCTAGTTGTATTTCATATTATTCTAGTTGTATTTCATCTTCTTCTAGTTGTCTTTCACCTTGTACTGGTTGTCTTTCTTGTTCTACTGGTTGTCTTTCCTCTTCTTCAAGTAGTCATTCATGTTCTAATGGTTGTCTTTCGTCTAGTACAGATTGTATTTCATCTTCTTCTAGTTGTCTTTCACCATGTACTGTTTTTCTTTCATGTTCTACTTGTTGTCTACTGGTTGTATTACATTTTTTTCTAGTTGTCCTTCATCTTGTACTGGTTGGCTTTCATTTTCTTCTAGTTGTTTTTCACCTTGTACTAGTTGTCTTTAATCTTCTTCTAATTATCTTTCATGTTCTAGTAGTTGTCTTTCGTTTACTACATGTTGTATTTCATCTTCTTCTATTTGTATTTCATATTATTCTAGTTGTATTTCATCTTCTTCTAGTTGTCTTGCTCCTTGTACTAGTTGTCTTTCGTCTGCTACTAGTTGCCTTTCATCCTCAACTAGTTGTCTTTCATCTTTTTCTAGTTGTCATTTATCTTGTACTGGATGTCTTTCATTTTCTTCTAGTAGTTTTTCACCTTCTACTAGTTGTCTTCAATCTTCTTCTTCTTGTCTTTCATGTTCTACTAGTTGTCTTCTATGTTCTACTAGTTGTCTACTAATTGTATTTCATCTTGTTCTAGTTGTCCTTCATCTTGCACAGGTTGTCTTTTATTTTCTTCTAGTTGTTTTTCAGCTTCTACTGGCTGTCTTTAATGTTCTACTAGTTGTCATTCGTTTACTACATGTTGTATTTCATTTTCTTTTAGTTGTATTTCATATTATTCTAGTTGTATTTCATCTTCTTCTAGTTGTCTCGCTCCATGTAAGGGTTGTCTTTCATGTTCTAACGATTGTCTTTCGTCTACTACATGTTGTATTTCATCTTCTTCTCGTTTAATTTCATATTATTCTAGTTGTATTTCATTTTCTTCTAGTTGTCTTTCACCTTACTGGTTGTCTTTCGTGTTATACTAGTTGGCTTTCATCTTCAACTACATGTTGTATTTCATCTTCTTCTAGTTGTATTTCATCTTCTTCTAGTTGTCATTTATCTTGTACTGGTTGTCTTTCATTTTCTTCTAGTTTCCTTTCACCTTCTACTAGTTGTCTTTCAGCTTCTACTGGCTGTCTTTATGTTCTACATGTCGTATTTCATCGTATTCTAGTTGTATTTCCTATTATTGTAGTTGTATATTTATCTTTTTCTACATGTCTTTCACCTTGTACTGGTTGTCTTTCGTGTTATACTAGTTGGATTTTATCTTCTACAATAGGTTATATTTGATCTTCTTCTAGTTGTATTTCTTCTTCTAGTTTTCGCCCTGTATTGGTTGTCTTTCCTCTTCTTCAAGTTGTCTTTAATGTTCTACTAGTTGTCTTTCGTTTACTACGGGTTGTATTTCATCATCTTATTGTTGTCTACTAGTTGTATCTCATCTTATTCTAGTTGTATTTCAGATTATTCTAGTTGTATTTCATCATCTTCAACTACATGTTGTATTTCATCTTCTTCTAGTTGTCATTCATCTTCTACTAGTTGTCTTTCATTTTCTTATAGATCTCTTTCACCTTCTGCAAGTTGTCTTCCAGCTTCTACTAGTTGTCTTTTATGTTCCACATGTTGTATTTCATCTTCTTCTAGTTGTCTTTCACATTATTGTAGTTGTATATCATATTTTTCTAGATGTCTTTCACCTTGTACTGGTTGTCTTTCGTGTTATACTAGTTGGCTATCGTGTTATACTAGTTGTATTTCATATTATTCTAGTTGTATTTCTTCTTCTAGTTGTCTTTCACCTTGTATTGGTTGTCTTTCTTGTTCTACTGGTTGTTTTTTCTCTTCTTCAAGTTGTCTTTAATGTTCTACTAGTTGTCTTTCGTTTACTACATGTTGTATTTAATCTTCTTCTAGTTGTCTTTCACCATGTACGGGTTTTCTTTCATGTTCTACTGGTTGTCTTCCATGTTCTACTAGTTGTTGTCCTTTGTCTAGTTGTTTTTAATCTTCTTTTTGTTGTCTTTAATGTTCTACTAGTTGTCCTTTGTTTACTACAAGTTGTTTATTTCATCTTCTTCTAGTTGTGTTTCATATTAATCTAGTTGTATTTCTTCTTCTTCTAGTTGACTCACTCCTTGTAATGGTTGTCTTTATTGTTCTACTAGTTGGCTTTCATTTTCTACTAGTTGCCTTTCATCTTGAATTAGCTGTCTACTGGTTGTCTTTCATCTTCTTCAACTCGTCATTTATCTTGTACTGGTTGTCTTTCATTTTATTATAGTTGTCTTTCAACTTTTACTAGTTGTCTTGCAGCTTCCACTGGTTGTCTTTTATGTTCTACTAGTTGTCTTTCATGTTCTAGTGGTTGTCTTTCGTGTACTATAAGTTGTATTTCATCTTCTTCTAGTTGTATTTCATCTTATTCTAGTTGTTTTTCACCTTGTACTGGTTGTCTTTCTCGTTATTCTAGTTTGCTTTCATCTTTAACTACAGGTTGTATTTCATTTTCTTCTAGTTGTATTTCATATTATTCTAGTTGTATTTCATCTTCTTCTAGTTGTCTTTCACCTTGTACTGGTTGTCTTTCTTGTTCTACTGGTTGTCTTTTCTCTTCTTCAAGTAGTATTTCATGTTCTACTGGTTGTCTTTCGTCTACTACAGGTTGTATTTCATCTTCTTCTAGTTGTCTTTCACCATGTACTGGTTTTCTTTCATGTTCTACTGGTTGTATTACATCTTTTTGTAGTTGTCCTTCATCTTGTAATTGTTGGCTTTCATTTTTTTCTAGTTGTTTTTCACCTTATACAAGTTGTCTTTAATATTCTTCTAATTGTATTTCATGTTCTACTGGTTGCCTTTGGTTTACTACATGTTGTATTTCATCTTCTTCTATTTGTATTTCATATTATTCTAGTTGTCTTTCATCTTCTTCGAGTTGTCTTGCTCCTTGTACTAGTTGTCTTTCGTCTGCTACTTGTTGCCTTTCATCCTCAACTAGTTGTCTACTAGTTGTCTTTCATCTTTTTCGAGTTGTCATTTATCTTGTACTGGTTGTCTTTCATTTTCTTCTAGTTGTTTTTCACCTTCTACTAGTTGTCTACAATCTTCTTCTTCTTGTTTTTCATGTTCTACTAGTTGTCTTCCATGTTCTACTAGTTGTCTACTAGTTGTATTTCATCTTGTTCTAGTTGTCCTTCATCTTGCACAGGTTGTCTTTCATTTTCTTCTAGTTGTTTTTCACCTTCTACTAGTTGTTTTTAATCTTCTTCTAGTTGTCTTTAATGTTCTACTAGTTGTCCTTCGTTTACTACATGTTGTATTTCATTTTCTTCTAGTTGTATTTCATCTTCTTCTAGTTGTCTCGCTCCTTGTAATGGTTGTCTTTATTGTTCTACTAGTTGGCTTTCATCTTCTACTAGTTGTCTTTCATCTTCAACTAGTTGTCTACTTTTCATCTTCATCTTCTTCTAGTCGTCATTTATCTTGTACTTGTTGTCTTTCATTTTATTATAGTTGTCTTTCAGCTTCCACTGGTTGTCTTTTATTTTCTACTAGTTTTCTTTCATGTTTTACTGGTTGTCTTACGTCTACTACAGGTTGTATTTCGTCTTCTTCTAGTTGTATTTTAGATTATTTTAGTTGTATTTCATCTTCTTTGTCTTTCACCTTACTGGTTGTCTTTCGTGTTATACTAGTTAGCTTTCATCTTCATGTATTTCATTTTTTTCTAGTTGTATTTCATATTATTCTAGTTGTATTTCATCTTCTTCTAGTTGTCATTTTCTTATAGTTGTCTTTCACCTTCTACTAGTTGTCTTTCAGCTTATGTTCTACAGGTTGTATTTCATCTTCTTCTAGTTGTATTTCATATTATTGTAGTTGTATATCATCTTTTTCTAGATGTCTTTCACCTTGTACTGGTTGTCTTTCGTGTTATACTAGTTGGCTTTTATCTTCTACTATAGGTTGTATTTCATCTTCTTCAAGTTGTATTTCATATTATTCTAGTTGTCTTTCACCTTGTATTGGTTGTCTTTCCTCTTCTTCAAGTTGTCTTTAATGTTCTACTAGTTGTCTTTCGTTTACTACAGGTTGTATTTCATCTTCTTCTAGTTGTCTTTCACCATGTACGGGTTTTCTTTCATGTTCTACTGGTTGTCTTCCATGTTCTACTAGTTGTTGTCCTTTGTCTAGTTGTTTTTAATCTTCTTCTAGTTGTCATTAATGTTCTACTTGTTGTCCTTCGTTTACTACAAGTTGTATTTCATCTTCTTCTAGTTGTGTTTCATATTATTCTAGTTGTATTTCTTCTTCTTCTAGTTGACTCACTCCTTGTAATGGTTGTCTTTATTGTTCTACTATTTGGCTTTCATTTTCTACTAGTTGCCTTTCATCTTGAATTAGCTGTCTACTGGTTGTCTTTCATCTTCTTCAACTCGTCATTTATCTTGTACTGGTGGTCTTTCATTTTTATTATAGTTGTCTTTCAACTTTTACTAGTTGTCTTGCAGCTTACACTGGTTGTCTTTTATGTTCTACTAGTTGTCTTTCATGTTCTAGTGGTTGTCTTTCGTGTACTACAAGTTGTATTTCGTCTTCTTCTAGTTGTATTTCATCTTATTCTAGTTGTCTTTCACCTTGTACTGGTTGTCTTTCACCTTGTACTGGTTGTCTTTTTGTTATACAAGTTGGCATTCATCTTCAACTACAGGTTGTACTTTATCTTCTTCTAGTTGTATTTCATATTAATCTAGTTATATTTCATCTTCTTCTAGTTGTCTTTCACCTTGTACTGGTTGTCTTTTCTCTTCTTCAAGTAGTCTTTCTTGTTCTACTGGTTCTCTTTCGTCGACTACAGGTTATATTTCATCTTTTTCTAGTTGTCTTTCACCATGTACTGGTTTTCTTTCATGTTCTACTGGCTGCTTTCATGTTCTACTAGTTGTCTACTGGTTGTATTACATCTTTTTCTAGTTGTCCTTCATCTTGTACTGGTTGTCTTTCATTTTTATTCTAGTTGTTTTTCACCTTCTACTAGTTGTCTTAAATCTTCTTCTAATTGTCTTTAATGTTCTACTGGTTCTTTTTCGTTTACTATTGTATTTCATCTTCTTCTAGTTGTCTTGCTCGTTGTACTAGTTGTCTTTCGTCTGCTACTTGTAGCCTTTCATCCTCAACTAGTTGTCTACTGGTTGTCTTTCATCTTTTTCGAGTTGTCATTTATCTTGTACTGGTTGCCTTTCATGTTCTACTAGTTGTCTTTCATTCACTACATGTTATTTTTCATCTTCTTCTAGTTTACAAATTCACGGAAAACAAAAGTTTCCATACAAAATTCTCGTTTACAACGACACTCATGACCATCTAAAACTTCACTAACATACATCAATCCAGTTATGATTGAAGTATGACATGGAGTTGGTTCCTTTATATTTCTCTTTATATGTGGCATGATGAGATTTTATGTTTCTCTCTATATGTGGAATAATGATAATGAGATTTGTATAATCCTCATCATCATTATTCATGTTTCATTGAAGATAATGATCCATTACTTTGCTATAAAAGAGATGAAGAATCATTTGCTGCAATAGCTCTATATATAAACAATTTTGATATTTTTTTTTAAATGAAAGTAGTAATGATCACTCATTTGTCACTTTTCAGTGTGTGGTCAATTCACTCATTTATCACTTTGCAGTGTGGTCAGTTCACTCTGATATCACTTTTCAGTGTGGTCAGTTCACTCATTCATCACTTTATAATGTGTGGTCAGTTCACTATGATATCACTTTTCAGTGTGTGGTCAATTCACTAATTTATCACTTTGCAGTGTGTGGTCATTTCACTCTGATATCACTTTGCAGTGTGTGGTCAGTTCACTCTGATATCACTTTGCAGTGTATAATCAATTCACTCATTTAAATTTTTTAAGAATATGATATGTATAATGATATTGATCATAATTAGTGATTAGTATCAATACATTTGATATAGTTTAATTTTAGTACTACATCTATAAAAAGAAAAAATAAACTAACATTGTAACAAATTTTCTATGCATTTGCTGAACACCTATATTCTAAAATTTTCCCACAAAATTTGCCGAACAGCTGCCGTAAGTCTATATCTGTCGTCCTTATTTTTGTTTACGGAAAAAGTCCATATAAGTAAAAAGAAAATTCATCTGATGGGAAAAACTTTCAGCAACAAAAGAAGTAGAAAAGGAAGAATAAAAAGAAGAAAGAGAAATATCAAATATCTTATTGATTAGAGCAGGCAGAACTAATAAATCATTATTTTTCACAATTAGATGGGGTCGGTGAAATATTACATGACAGAGAGTCAATGAGATTGGTGATAAATGCTACAAAGCAAACATTGCAGAATCATTTTTAATTATTTTTCATTTGAAAATAGATTATAGCCGGGTCAAGGCTAGTTGGCAGAAATACCGACATTTTTATTAATATCCAAAGTTTAATACAAATTATTAATTATACCCAGACTCTGATCAATTATCGAAATATACCCAAGCCGGCCATTTTCTGGCCGGCTATGTTCCCTCCCTAAGCCGGCCAGAAAATGGCCGGCTTGGTACCTTTTTTTTTTTTTTTTTTTTTTTTTTTTAAAACCGCATTATTTTTGTTTTAGGTGATTTCTATTAAAGTCAAATATTTCATTTCTAAGTTTCGTATAAAATAATAAAGTACACACAAATTGCAAATAGAGTCCACACATTTTTTACAACATGCATACAAATCACCTATTATTGCTACGTCTAAAAGGTAATCCCCGAAGTAAACCACTTGCGAAAGATGACCTACGAGGTGGCCTAGCAGGTGGCTCTGGTTGCTCAGTAGATGGCCCGGCTTGGGTTCCAGATGGCCCGGCTTGGCTTGTAGATGGGCCGGCCTGGGCTCCAGATGGCCCTGCTTGGCTTGTAGATGCCCTTGTTGTGCGTCTAGTAGTGGACCTCCTCGGTTGGGCAGATGGCTCCCCTTGCACCCCAACCGCCTCTCCTCCCATGGCAACCGCCTCTCCCATTGCTTCGGCATACATATCAGCTGCATCTAAACGGCTTGTAGCTGTGCTACGCCGTGACCCTCCGGACCCACTTCCCGACGCCATTACTCTCTCATTTTCTGCCGTATTTGCTGCGATTCGTGCCTCTGCATTTGCATGTATTACTTAGTAAGTTGGTATAAATTGAAAAGAAAAATAATTTTGAATGAATGTTACACACCTCTTCGTTGCCTATCGGAAGTGGAACGGCGAGGATGATGCCCCTTTCGTCTACCTTCCATTTCATCCATCGTCATTACATGAACCTCCATCCGTAATCTTCTCGGAACATCTCTTGTAATCTTCTCGGCTTCTTCCTCTTTGCTCCTTCCCTGAACCTCCATCCGTACCATCTGTCTCCTCCACAGTTCGTGACTAAGTTGTCAGCAACATGCTGCATACAATACCTGTGCACAAAGAGCTCGGGAGGCCATCCGTATTCAGCTGTCAATGCAGCTTTGATCCCCTTGTGCTGGTCCGATATGACACATACAAATTTACACGGGCCGAGCACTTCATTCCTCAACCACTGTAAGAAAAAACCCCAATTCTCAGTATCCTCCTGACGTACAATTGCAAATGCAATAGGCAACAATTGGTTCTCGGCATCGTAGCCGCAAGCTATCAAAAGCCTCCCCTCGTATCGCCCAGACAAGAAGCAGGCATCGATGCTGATCACTGGTCTCAGGTACTGGAACGCCGCAATGCATGGATTGTTGTGGCAAATTGCAAGCAACAGTGGTCTCAGCAAGCTGTATGAAATCTCCCAACTCCCAAATTGCCGGGCTATTGCCAGCTCACGGCCCCTCCACAGTCGGTTGTATTTAGGTGTCACCTTGTCATACACAGACAAAACAATGTCTGCCACCGTCTGGATGCTCATACACGGGTCCTTTTTAATGGCGTTCTCAATGACATCGGCAATGAGTGCTGCCGTCAGACATTCGTGGTCGACCCTCGTACTCTCAGTCCTACATGTGTGAGGCCTGTCTTGCTTAGTTATAACCCATGCGTCTCCACATCCCGTCGGCTTTGCCCTAAGCTCGTAACGGCAATTCTTGTCCTTGCACGACAGAGTAACCCGATCCCTGTCACTTTTCTGAGATCTGAACTCCTGATTCTTAGTTATATGGTGCTCTCTGACCTTCTTCATTAGGTCTTCTTTGGTTTTAAAATATAGGTTTTCACACAACTCACATTTGTACTTAATCTGTTGCCCATAATAACCAATATCTGCTTCTCTAAACTCAGAAACATCATTGAGGTCTGGGAACGGGTGCGTATCAGTCCGGCCACTAAGCGACCCCCCCTCATAAGTATGCCTTTCAGCTGTTTGAACCGGCCCGTCTCCATCGCAATCTTCCAAGTGATCTGAATCCCCGCACATTTCTCCCTCAAATTCATCCCCGCTCCCCAGATCGTCCTCCGGTATTTCATTAATGTCTTCAAAGTCCGAGCATGTTGCATCGTCTACTGGTGCAGGTCTGGGGTAAGGTGATACTGGAGGTAACGGTAAATCAGCCACATTTACGGATCTAGGTGGGGTTAAAACTGAGTGTCTTGGTCTGCCTCGATTGTGTCTAGGCGGGGATGCAACTGAGTGTCTTCGTTGAGGTGCTGGTGGAGTGACGTAGTTGTAGGGTTCTGGGTCAGGTTCGTTGAGGAGTAAGGTGGAGTCACGTCTGTAGGTTTCTGGTTGTGGGCTATAATGTGGTGCCGCTGATCCAGAGCCCGAACTTCCAACCCCGGGCTCTACCGGAACTCTTCTAGCAAATATTTCTATTAGATAATTACCCTGGGACCTCAAATGACCAAACATGCCTCTCCACGTAGTCTCATCTACCAGTTTCGCAACCATAAATTTTCCGCTGGAGGGATGGCAATATCGGGTTGCCAATTCTAGGTCACACCTTTCTGGGTTGTAACCGGTGTGTGTGTAAACTATGGATTTCAGGTCCAAAAGTGAGATGTCATCTGGAATCATCAATGAATGAGCTGCATCTTTGTTGTAATACGCCCCTTGTGCACTATTAAGCATCTTCCCACCATAGTGTAATGAAATAAAGGCCATGGTAAATAAACTACATTTTAGAAAATGGTAAACAATTGTCAGGTTACTAAATGGTAAACAATTGTCAGGTAACTAAATAGTAAACAATTGACTGGTGAACAATTAAGTAAATGGTGAACAATTAAGTAAATGGTGAACAATTAAGTAAATGGTCAACAATTGGTTAAATGGTAAACTATTAAGTAAATGGTCAACAATTAAGTAAATAGTAAACAATTAAGTAAATATTAAACAATTAAGTAAATAGTAAACAATTAACTAAATAGTAAACAATTAAGTAAATAGTAAACAATTAAGTAAATAGTAAACAATTAAGTAAATGGTAAACAATTAAGTAAATGGTAAACAATTAAGTAAATGGTCAACAATTAAGTAAATAGTAAACAATTAAGTAAATAGTAAATAATTAACTAAATAGTAAACAATTAACTAAATAGTAAACAATTAAGTAAATGGTCAACAATTAAGTAAATAGTAAACAATTAAGTAAATAGTAAACAATTAAGTAAATGGTAAACAATTAAGTAAATAGTAAACAATTAAGTAAATAGTAAACAATTAACTAAATAGTAAACAATTAACTAAATAGTAAACAATTAACTAAATAGTAAACAATTAACTAAATAGTAAACAATTAAGTAAATAGTATACAATTAAGTAAATAGTAAACAATTAACTAAATAGTAAACAATTAACTAAATAGAAAACAATTAAGTAAATAGAAAACAATTAATTAATCTATAAAATAAAACATAATAATAAAAAAAAAATAATAATAAAAATAATAAAAAAAAAAAAAATTACCTGAAGGAGACTGCCTCGGGATGTGTGAAGGCGACTGCCTCTGGATGCTCTTTTATAGAGTTTTTGGGGTTTTAAAAAAAAAAAAAAAAAGTACTAAGCCGGCCATTTTCTGGCCGGCTTAGGGAGGGAACATAGCCGGCCAGAAAATGGCCGGCTTGGGTATATTTCGATAATTGATGGGAGTCTGGGTATAATTAATAATTTGTATTAAACTTTGGATATTAATAAAAATGTCGGGCAGAAATAGTCTACCCACAAAATCCGATTTTTCGGCCCCCACAAGCACGTGTTAAGCTAAAGGCAAAATTCACAGTTATAACTTATAACTCGGTTCTCATTCGGTATTATGAAGGCCACATAATACCGCATATACGGTATGCGGCCGAATATGCGGATTCTTATTCGGATTATATATGTGGATTTTTTATTAAATATTTAATCTCACAGTCTTAAATACAATAAGACAGCATGTAGAGAGGTTATAAAAGAATTCTGAGTGTGATGCTCGAAGAGAACACCTACCTGGCGGGTCGGGAACGTATTTAATGAGTTATGAATTCGGGTCCGGAACTCTTTTAATGGGTTTCAAATGTTTTTTAATTTTTTTAAAGCATGAATTCAATATTCGGTCAGAATATCTATTTTCTATTCGGCCGGACACCGAATAGGAATATACAGCCGAATATTCACCGAATAAAACCGAATTTTAATACACTACTCATAAGCATGTATCTAATTTATCAATTTTAACAATTTGGTGACGTAAATAGAAGATGATTTTACTGCACGCATGAGTCATGACCCCTCTTGTGCTAGTTGTTTAGTGGCAAGCACTTTAAAAATCATTGATTCCTATTGAAGCAAGATTCAAGACTCGGTGAAGAAGGCCCGGCCCGTTAATATCGCAGACCTGAGTTTAAGGTTCATTTTTTGCTCAAGGGAACAACAAAGAAAGGCCCAATCTTTGTGATTTTTCTCAACAGGCCTAGGGCTACAAAATCATGTCAATTAGTAAGGCCCAAACATTTGATCGTCCGTACAGATAACGAATTGTTCAATCTAAATAACTATTGATCATTCAATAGGCAGTAGTAGTATTAGCTCTCTATTAAATGCATAAAATAAGATAATTCGGGCACAAGTTACATCGTACATGGATTCACACTCTGGTTTCCGAGAACAAAAATTAAGCATCCTCAAAAAACAGAATGCAGAAAGCAAACATAAATTACAGTACCAAAACTATTACTCATATATTTCCTTGTTTCATTGACATGAAACTATTGCTCATGTTGTAGCTGAACACTCGCCACCTTCTTAGTATTACAGTTTAATTTTTGTGGCATGGAGATAGTGGCGCGCCACACAGACACTTGTTGTGCCCGAATGCAGCCACACTCAAGTGTGTATTCACGCCGCCACTCGGGATCTGACCGCACAACTTGTTGTAGCTCAGGTCCAACTTGTGTACCTTTGCCAAGTCCCTAATTGAAGCCGGCACGCGCCCGCTGATCTGGTTGTGGCTCAGATCCAGATCCGTTAGCCCCTTCGGGAAAACCACATTGCTTATATCGAATTCCAGCCGGTTCCATGCAAGATAAATCTCAGTCGTCGGCTTTTGCGCACCGAACAGAAATGATGCATCACCAATCAATCGGTTATGAGACAAATTGATGGAGTCAATGTTGGCAGATCCGTAATCCAGTGGGATCCGACCCGTTAAAAGGTTGTGAGAGAGTATAAGGAAGGCGAAATTCCCATGTACCAGACCGGATGGTATGGATCCAGTGAGCTGGTTGTGACTCAGATCCAAGAATCGCAATTTGGGTAATTTGGTCAGTGTTACCGGTATGGATCCCGTGAGCTTGTTAGATGACAAGTCTAACGTGTCAAGTTGGCTCTGTTGACAGATTGAATCAGGTATTGGACCTGAGAAAGCTGAAACCGAGGTTCGGAGTATAGTGAGTTGCTGTAAGGTTTTTATTGTGAAAATGGATGCTGGAATGGGACCTGTTAAACCCGGCAAGTCGATAAAGGCCAAGCTGATGAGGGCTGTTAGATCGGTGACAGATGAAGGGATAGTGGCTGCGAGGTTGGAATCTCGGATGGTAAGGCTGTTGACTCGACCGGCACGGTCGCACTGGAGGTGGGTCCAGGTGCAGCAGCTGGTGGATGGGACCCATGAGGAGAGGATACTAGGGTTGCCAAGTGATTGTTTGATATTGAGAAGTGCTTTTAGGTCACCACTGTTGCATTGTGAGGCTAGTGAGGGGGAAACTAGTAGAACTAGGAAGAGACAAGCAAGGAAGAGATGGTAGTGTGCCATTGAGAAGGTTGGTACAGAAAATGTTTGGTTATGGTGCCAACTTATAATGTGGATGGATGAATGAAACTATGAATGGATGATTATGTTTATTCAAGAAAATACAGAAAAGCTGATGAGATTGTACATAAAAATCAGAGAGGCTGACCGAGGAACGTGGCAATGCACATGGAGTCATGGAGCCACTGTGTTACAGTTTGGCTCTTGTCGGAATATATGCACTGAAACCACAAATGTTATCCTTCTCCAGCATTGACCACACCAGTTCCTTGATGTGCTTGCACACAAAACAAAAAATATATAAATTATGTAAAAATGAAGTTTGATACAAACCAGTTCCATCTTTATGCTGCATTATGTAAAAATCAGTTTCTGAAGTTTGATATTTATGCTGCTCATTTTGAAGTTTGTTAGGATACCTAACCCTATCTACGATCATTTCTTTAATTTTGTTAGCATTTCAAAGGTTTCTTTGCTGGGCTAAAAGTTGATGAGATAATTTTATAATTTAATGTAATTTTCTACAATTTTTATTGATGCACACTAATACGTTTCACAATTGTGTATATGTCAATCAAACAATTAACTTACCTAGGGCATTAAGTATTGAAATACTATTCACCGTATCATTATTTCAACGATAGATTTATCAAACAATATTATCACAATTCTAAATAGTTTAACATTAATATTCTTTGACCTCCTTTTTTTATTTTTGTTCTCCGAATAAAACTATTAAATTCATAAAATAATAAAAAAAGGATGGGTGGAAAAATAACAATTCGGTTTTTTTATTTTTATAGGATGCTTTTAACAATCGTTCCGAATTAAAAGCTTCAATGAGAGTATTTTATTCTAAATTACAAATACTGATATAATAATTAAAATTTTAATTGTATAGAGAGTTACTATTATTTTAAAGTTTGTTTAGTCCTAATTTAGTTAAAACAAACACATCAGCATTTGCAACTATCAATTAAGAGGTACAAAATAATTCAATATTAAATGTCATATAAATTGAAAGGGGGTGACTTACAGGGACAGAGTCGTGGAGATGTCTAAAATTTATTGTGAGATCATTATTAAAGCTGCTCTGACAATAAAGGTTATCTTTTCGTAATTATAAAAATTAAAAGGCTCTGATATATCACTGTGTAAATCGGGAGGTTAATTTGGGTCCGAATCGGGAGGCTAATTTGGGTCCGATGCTCATCCGACTCAAAGTGAGTTTGATGGGTTCTATTACCGTCCAATATATTTTAAGATTTGCGCCCGTAATTTTCATATTTGCTTTAAAATTTGTGAACACAAATCTTAAAGTAAATTGGACGATCCCGAAACCTATCAACCTAAATTTGAGTCCGATGGACATCGGACCCAACCTACTCTCGTAAATCCAGACCTTTTCGGTAAAATCGGACAGAACGATACGACAAAAAAAAAATCATTAAGGATAAAAACAGCAAATACAGATTTAATAAACGGACAAATTTTGTGGGTAGCTCAGGACAACGACCAAAATTTCAAACCCAATTTCATTACAGACAGGACATATAAGATTCGACCTTTTATATAGCAACACAAGGATTAAATCTTAATATGGAAGTTCATTTTTAGTTGTCCTAGACAATGGATAAAAGTTATGGATAGATATTTTAAGATTCAGTCAGAAAATTAAAATTTATAGAGGTATCTTAAGACTCAGTCAAAAAAAATTAAAATTTGACAAAAAAAAAAATAAATGAGGTAATCTTAATCATCGCTAAGAAATCAATATTCAGATAAATTAAACAACTAAGAAAATATAAGGGAGAAATTAATAATTCCCCAGCTTAAAAAAACGAGATGAACCGAGCAGCAGAAAGAATTAGGTCGAAGAGGAAACCCTAGCCGCCTTTTCCAGCAGCACCTCCGCCCCCCGCCAGCACCTCTGCCAGTCCCTCCGCCAGCACCTCCGCCCCCCGCCAGCCAGGGGCGGATCCAGGATTTCCGTAAGGGGGGGGCAAAAAAATATTGAATCGGGTTTAAATCCATTAACCAATTAGGTACTCGACAAAAAATAATGCTTTAACTTATACTTTTCAATGCTTTGACTTATAATTTCTGATGATCTGACTTATAATTCTAATTACCAATCAAAATTCAACAGATTTATTTCAATTTAAACCATAAATTTAACTCGAATTACAAATTAAACGTCCAGAGGGGGGCAAAAAAAAATCCAGGGGGGGGCAAAGTCGGTCAGAACCGATAAATGTCCACTAAAACTCAAAATCCAGGGGGGGGCAGCTGCCCCCCTGGACTACACTGGGTCCGCCCCTGCCGCCAGCAGCACCCTCCGTCTCCCGCCTCCCTCTGAGGGGTGGGGTGACCCTGCGGAGAGAGGGGGAGACAGCCGGCACTGCTCCACTGTTCCTTCCTTCCTGTCAGCAGGCCACCCCCTCCCCCCTCCTCTACCCTCGTCCATTCTGCTTTGCTCTCCGCCCCCCCCCCCCCCCCCCCCCCCCCGCCAGCACCTCCGCCTCCTCGTTGAAAGAAGAGAGAGTTGACAACAATAGCCCTAGTCGTTATCTCTCTCATCTTGATGCACCTTTCCGTCCTCCTCCACTTCCGTCAAAAGAACCAGAGAGAATTGGCGACAATAGCCCTAGTCGTCAGCCATTCCGTCTCCTGACGCCTCCACCCTTCCACCCGCACTTCTGCACTGGTCTCCCCCACCCGCAACCCTAATTGAAAAAAAAAATGATACTTCATTTCCTATGGTCGCTAGCCAGCCGATGTTGAAGGTCGTCGGTGTCTACTACTGAAGGATATAGTTTGTTTATTTTGTTATTTTTAGTTGTTCGTGATGTTCGATATTGATGTTATCTAAATGTGGATGTAGTTTGATGTTGATGATGTTCTCTAGATGTGGATGTAGTTTGATGTTGATGATGTTCTCGATGTAGAACGATGGATGTAATTTATGTTTAATTAATGAAAATTATACTTGGCAACCACTGCTAAGGTTTCAAAAAAAAAATATATATATATAAGGGAACTTGAAGAGACTTAATTTCCTCCTGTCAAAGGACCCCACTAAGCTTAGGTCCGGATGTCTGATTCCCCCTAAAGTAATCTAGAATTTTGAATTGTGAATCAGACGGTCCGATCAGGACCAAGTCAATTCGAATTGGAAGTTTTTTTAATATTCAGCAGATCAAACGGTTCGGATCCAAACTCAAAATTTGAGTTAGGATCCGAATTGTTGACCTCCCTGGTTCACCTGGTCTTCTCTCTTCGATATGGTAATATAATTTTTTTTTCTGTTTTCATACATTAATTTGGATTTTATAATAAATGTTGATATTTAATTAGTAGTGATATTAATTTAAAGGGAGCACCTAGCTATCCCCGTAACATTCTCTCATTTTTTTCTCCAATCATTAACTACTTAAGTAACTACTAACTACTTGAGGGGACCACTTACTATTTGGGATCCGCCTAATATTTGAAAGATTTTACAACTGACGCGCACAAATATTCATATAATACATCAAGTATTCATACCTAAGTATCAAGTATTTAAAAAAAAAATAGACACATCACTCACCCATCTTTTACACGTTTTTATAAGTATTTTTTTTTCTCCGTTCAATCTAACCAATATTTCTGACGATCTGTGAGAAATTTTGCAAATCTAAAACCACGAACATCTTCTACATAATTTTCTCTTTCAAATGAGATCCATGATGACATACTTTCGAGTTGTCCGTTGCACAAGTATTCATACCTCGTCATGTAAGTATTCATACCTCATCGAACAAGTATTCATACCTCGTCGTGTAAATGTAAATAGTTCATGTATCAAGAGTATTACAAGCATATGTGCATACCTCGATTAATTTTACAAGAGCAATTGAATAGTACTGAACATTGCTTTATTGCTTTCTAGTTCAATTTTATTTTTGAAATAAAAAATAGTTGCCACATGTTTAACTGTCGAAACAAAAATAATCTATCAAATTTAACAGATTATGTAATTGAAATGTTACAAACAAAAAATAACAAAAACAACATTTAAAAGAAACAAAATATACTTCATTAAGGTATTCATACATATACGTTGAAGTATTCATAAATAAGATATCAAGTATTCATTCATACACGTTTGTATCTAACAGATTCTATCAATTTTTTTTTCCATATGTCATTGGATAACGTCTGAAAGTATTAATATCAAGTATTAAAAATATTCATATCTCGTCATACAAGTGTGAATAGTTTATGTATCAAGTGTTTGTATCTAATAGATGCTATCAAATTTTAATTTTTTTTCTCCATATGACACTAAATGACGTCTAAAAGTATTAATATCCAATATTACAAATATTTATACCTCGTTATGTAAGTATGAATAGTTTATGTGTCAAATATTTGTACCTAACAAATTCTATATAAAAAAAAAAATCCATATGTCACTGAATGACATTTGAAAGTATTACAAGTATTCATACATCGTCATGCATGTGTGAATAGTTTAATGTATTAAATGTTTGTATCTAATAAATTATGACGATCTATGAAGATTTTTGCGAATCTAAAACCACGACGTCTTCTATGCAATTTTCTCTTTCAAATGAGATCCATTATGACATACTTTCGGGTTGTCCATTGCTCAAGTATTCATACCTCATCATGTAAGTATTCATATCTCATTGAGCAAGTATTCATACATCGTCATGCAACTGAGAATAATTTATGTTTCAAGTGTTTTGTATCTAACAAATTCTTTTTTTCTCATATGACACTGGATGATATCTGAAAGTATTAATATTAAGTATTGCAAGTATTCATATCTCGTCATGCAAATGTGAAAAGTTCATCAATCAAATGTTTGTATATAACAAATTATATCAATTTATTTTTTCACATGACACTGGATGATATATAAAAGTATTAATATCAAGTATTGTAAGTATTCATACCTCGTCATGCAAGTGTGAATAGTTCATGTATCAAGTGTTTGTATCTAATAAATTCTATCAATTTTTTTTTCCATATGGCACTGAATGATGTCTGAAAAATTAATATCAAGTATTTTGGCTCAGTCTCACTCACTCTCTTACGTGATGCTTTAATTCTCTTTAATTTAAACTAACTCTAATTGAGAGGAATCAAATATTTTATTAATATCACTAATCCCACTAGCTCTATTCTTGCTAACTCACCATTTCTATAGATTAGTAGAATAGCTATTTTTTGAACTAACCCAATTTGCTAATTTGTGTATAGAACACTAAGGTTTGAGAATAATGGAACTAACCCAAAGTTAGCTCTATTCTTGAATCATCCAAATACACCCATAAATAACTTATTTACTTCTCAGGTCAAAATCCTATATACTGGTATTATTTACTTCCTCAGGTCCAGACGATATTAGAGAGAAGAGTAAATCGGTACACCAGGTAAGGTAGCACCGGCATCTATTATAAAAATATTTCCTGTAACATACTCTGACGATTCATGGATCAGGTAACGCACCAACGAGGTCAATGCTGGGTCAGATGTTCCACGGGTTTTTAAAGGCACTATCTTGCTAGTAACAGTCTTGAACCATTTCTTTTCAATCAGGTTAGCCGTTATCTGAGACTTAAACACGCCTGGTGCAATAGCATTAACCCGTATTTTGTACTCTCCCAACTCTAGTGCCATGACCTACACAGATAAAATGCAATTTATTGAGGAGCTTTTGTGAGCTTTTGGTGAGTAAATACCCAGTAATTTACTCTTAAAAAAAAAAAAGAATTTCTTATCTTTGCAACATGCAATATGTTTGAGGCTGTGGTAGAAACACCAACCAAATTTAGATGTTAATTCCAAGTTCATTAAATTCATTGCCCAAAAACTTGATTATAAGGTAATATTATAATTACAGGCAACTTGAGTCTATTATAGTTTGATCTAATTTTATTTTTGGCAATTCTTTATAGTAAATAGATAATAATTGTGTTCTGGAAAGAAACATTATTCCATGCTAACAGTAGTTTGGAATGTAGTGGTACTGGTCAAGAAACTTGAAGACTAGAATGATAACTTTGACAGAACTTGAATACTATTCAAAAGCCAATGGAAGATTACTTTGACACAACAATTAAGGCGCTTATGGGAGCAATATAGGGAGACAATATTACTCAAACCCTTAAGAATTTCTAAAACCAGCACTTAGGCATTTGCCAGAGTCTATGACATAATGCTAACTTCAGAAGAGAGTTCAAATATCTCATGTTTTCCATACCTCACAATCTATATCTTCATATTCAAAATTCAAACTGTCGATCCGAACCGCTCAACATGATATCCATATTAAAATATGCCTTGATACTAAATTTTATATTTGTTCGAACTTTTTTTACTATTTTTTAAGACAGGTGCAAAATTGTTGTTTCTCGGCCATCCAAAATCAGTGATTTTGTACCTCTCTAACAAAATAGTGAAAAAATTCCAAAAAAAAAAAAATTGGTCTCCAAACATATTTTAATATGGATATCATGTTGAGCGGTTCGGATCGGCAGTTTAAACTTTGAAAATGAAGATATAGGATATGAGGCACGAGGCATTGAACCCTCCTCACTTAAAAATCCATCAAAGGTTTTTCACCCGGGCTTGGTAGGGTCCAGATCCCTAAAGTAACCCAATTTTTTAGTTTAGATCCAGACCGTCCGATTCGAATCCGGGACAATCCGGTCCGAGGTGGAGCGCACGGGGCCCCTTTAATCTGACGGCCCAATTCGAATCTGACGGTCCGGATCTAAACTCAAAAATTGGGTTACTTTAGGAGATCCAAACTCAGCTTGGTAACCACTACCAATTCACTGAGGTTTTGACTAAAGGTTTACTTTAGAACTTCAATTAATTCTTCTATTTATATGGTTCAAGTGCAAAGCCCAGGTTACAAAAGTTGCATATCTTTCAGCAGGATATATTTTGAGACCTAAATTGTGCTAGTGTTGCAACATTTAACTCACAGAATGAAATCCATTTGAACAAAAACTAATGCCCGGGGCCCAACCAAAAAATATGCTATATTTTGAGCCAATTTCATACTTTACACTTTCATAAAATAAAACATTGGAATTACCTTTGTAGAGAAATTTACAGCACTTTTGGAAGCAATATAAGGGAGACCACCCGATAAGTGCCCCCGATTGACACCGCCAATAGATGAAATGTTAATTATAGAACCTTTGAGATTAGCACGACACATCTGTATGCAAACATGCTTCGTTACCAGCCATAGTCCTGTCAGGTTTGTTCTGACAATGCTGCTCCATTCATCTTCTGACCATTCTAGTACCGAATGCACCCCACCTAGAAAAAATTATAGCTCATTAGATACATAAATAGGTTTAAGTTCGAGCATGTTGCATGAATAAGAATACAAGTATCACATCCAATACAATAAGGATGCAACAACAAGCAATTTTTCAAAATATTAAGATAAACTTGTCACGATAATCATTAAAATAAATAAGTCATTATCTATTGATCAAACTTTTGTATCTTTGACAAGTATTTTTTTTAAATATTAATTTCATTCTTTGTCTGAATAAATGAGACTATACAACTTAGAAAACTTAAAATATGATATAAAATATGATAGAATTATTCTAAAATACTAGAGGGTTGATTCCTTTGTAATCATAGAGCTCAGGGTTTAGGGTTTAGGCATAATATAGTTAGTATATTATTACTATTATTACTATTATTAGTGGTACCATTATTACTATTAGTAGTACTACTACTATTATTATTTTTATTATTATTTTATTACTATCTACTTCACCTTGTGACTACGATTGGGTTTCATTTTTAGCCTACCCCAACTTGACTAAAGTCTTGGTTGTTGTTGTTGTTGATTTCTTTGTAATAATATTAGGAGCAGTGAAAAAACAAATTTACAAAAACATTAGAAAAACATATGTGAACAAATCATGTCGCAATGGAGTTCAGTCCATCCGAACTCTCGATTATATCCCACATTAAAGAAACAATCTATTGTTGGAACCATGAAGCTTATTAAAGCCTAAGTGGGCAGGATTTTGATGCGGATATGCATATCCTGAGCATAACGTACATATCCAGGTTGTATCTTGAAAGATTATTTTTTCTTTAAAAAAATGAGATGTGCAATGTTGCCTATCAGATATGTATTGCACGCATATTGGAGTCATATCTGTATAGGATACATATCTGAATCTGATACTGATACAACCTGTTATATATGTGCAACATAGATATTCAAATTGCACACCACAACCATTCCCCAAAGCTCTTTTAGTTTTAGGATCTTGATTGCCAAGAACTTCTATGTTTTATGATCAATTAGCAGCATTGAGACTGAATTATGCAGTTAAAAAAAAGAGAAGCCTGAAGAATAAACAAAAGATATAAGAAACGGAATCGAACTGGAATAAGAACAACTATAATGTCAGAGTACCAACAGGTACTGACCGTACTAGGATGTTAATCATTGATTCGTAGAAAATTAAATACAAGAAGTAGACTTAAATTCTTGTCCTTTTGATTTTGGATTGGGATCATAGACCAATAAGAACCTGCAATTCAACAAGTTCCACTTTGTTGAAGCTCCCAGTTTGTTAATTCCGATTCTTTATTGTTGTCATTCCAACTCCAACGGAGAGAGTACGATCTCGAAAATTAACCAGCAGTTATCAATCAGTAACCAAATAATTAACTGAAACAAATTAGGAGAAAATGGCACCTCTAATCCCAGCGTTATTAACCAAAGCATCAATCCGACCAAAAGCATCCCAAGCTGTTTTCACCGCAGCCTCTATCTCTAACTCACTCCCACTCACATCCAGCTGGACATGCACCGATCGGAGAGCTGACGTGGCGGAACCAGCACCGTTGATCTCGTCGCAGAGTGACTGGAGACGATCAGTCTGTCTAGCGGCGGCAACTACAAAACAACCAGCGCGAGCAAGATCGAGGCAGAGCTCACGGCCGATGCCGGCGGAGGCCCCGGTGACCATCACAACCTTGCCTTCTAGAAGGCTCCATGGAGGCGGTAGTGGCGGGCTGTTGTTGGGGTTTCGATCTACTGACATTTGCTTTTATCCGAATATATTAAGGATTTAGTGGAGTGGTAAGGGAAGTGAAGTAGATGAGAATTGTCAGATGTGTCAGTTTTCGCACTCGTCACTTAAGATTTAGGACTTTCAAAAGAAAATTATAATAAGAAGGCATCCCTGGAAAATTTTATTGCGTATTTCCTTCTCTAAAATCAATAAATATTAACTTTGATTTAATTGATTGAGTCCATATCCTTGACGGTACCGTAAAAATTCCCTTTTACAATTAGCTATTTACGGTTGAGATTAACTCTCAGCTGGTTTGGGATTCGGGCTGACTGAGGGGGGCAGTATTATTGGGCTTTGAGATTCGTGCCAATTTAAAAAGAACGGTCCAGATCAAGTAATTGTAAAAGATTCCCTATTACGGTACCGTCGGTGATATGAATTCCTACACGAACATCACACCTACCTATTACTATTAGTATGTTTTCTATCTTCTTCTCTTATTACTCAGTAATACGTTTCTCAATGATACCAGTAAGATTCTTTCTCGAAGATACTCATTAATATGTTACGAATACACTAATTATTAATTAGATTTGCTTGCGGACTAACCGGCAGTTATTTCGATTATTTCGTTTATTTCTATTTAATTGTCTGTTTATATATTTTATTTCTTTTTATTCCAGTGTTGATATTTTATGTGACTGATAATAAGTATTGTAGTTTTATTTGTGTTTGAATATGCATCTAATATTTTTATATATAGTTTTTTTTTTCTTAGTTACTTGAAAATTGATTAATTCTTCTATTATTTATATATCATATATTTTTCTTACTTATGTAATTTTTTCAATTAGTAAGGCATATTCATATATGAAATTAAGTTGTTATCATAAACTAAAATTTGTGATTTTATGTTGAAATATCGTTTCTTTCAAATAATATGTTATTAGTATTTGAAAAAACTTAATTCTCAAATTTATTTTTTTATTAAATAAATGTGTTACTTACACATATAAAACGCATATGTGAAAAAATAAGCGTAGTGCCACGTTATAATAATATAACTAAGTTAAATTAAATTTATTTGATAAGTTTAATGAGTTAAATAAATTATTAATAATATACACATAATCATTTTCAATAAATTCAGTTTATCTTGTTTTGACCAAAGATCGGACAGTGTAAAGTTCTTTTAGAAGTACCAACTAAATTCCTACAAAAATCGTTTTTTTTTTAAATAATAGAGGGTTCATACTAAAACTTTTTATTTATTTCCAATGATAAAATATAAGTTTTCATTTTTCTATTTGTAGTTGTGGCATGAAAAAAAATTATATTAAGATCATCCATAGAAAATCATTTTGATTTGACTTTTTGTTGTCAATATGACTCCTCATCCTCGTATGTTTATCCAGATGTACCTTACAATTTTTAAAGTGTGCTACCTCTTCTTCCTCTAAGGGCATGTTCGGCAGATTGAAAGGAATGGAAATGGGCTGGGGAATGAAGATTTTTGAATAGCCAAATACTGTGCGCATGAGGAAAAAAACATTCACTTTGCGTGAATTTTTTTTTTCCCACGGGCACGTGGCAAGCTGAACAGGCCCTAAGTCTCTATTTTCTCGTAATAATTCAAAATGTTTGAATTTACTATGAAATTATTTTTTATTTTTACTTTATTCGAAATTAAATTTCTTATTCCAACTTCTAAGTTTTTTTTGTTCTAACAATAAACTGCAATTTCAACCTCCAAATAAGACTTAAAGTGCATCTATAAGTTTTTATCTTAAAATTTTCGTCTTATTTGAAAAATAGTATATCAATGAAATATAATCTTTCTTTTAAATCTATATATGTTTCAAGTTTTACAATCTAAGGTCTACTTGATTCGTATGAAAATGAAAGGTTTCGAAATATATTGGAAAATTTGTAAGACATATATGGTGTCTCAACCATCCATGGTCGAAGTAATCATGCTCGGAAAACAAAGTCTGATTAATTTTTTTGAGAGAAAATATGAAAATCTGGCTTCCACTTTTTTTTGATATGTCATCATAGATGTCGGTGTTTACATAATATAGGCTAATTTATTTTAGGAATCTAATGATAGTCTTCTACAAATATTTCAACTCTAACTACTTTTGATCAGGCCACCTTTTAGAAACTTGTCAACGAATTTAAAACTGACGCATGCAAGTTGATATGTAATATATCAATTATTTACACCTAACGTACTAAGTCTTTTTAAAGACCGGACATATCGACTCTTTATAAAGATTGTACAGTGGGCGCTAGTTAGACTCTAATTTGAAATGAAATATTTCATAAATTCTCTATATCAAAAGTAAGACTAGACGGCTAACTAGTGTAAAATATTCACAAATTCGTTGATTTAAGCTTTTCACCATGACCAGAAATATATTAAGTATTTAAACCTATTTACTTTTAAGTCTTATACTTAGGGGAGTCAACGGGTACGATAAATATCGGGTGGAGGCATTTATGTACTCGTGCCCGTTACAAATTGTCCTTACCTGTACATACCCTTACCCGCTACGAATTATCTTATACGTACCCTATCATTACCCATTATGGTTGTCGGGTAACAAAACAGTAGCGGGTATATAACTGGTAATGCTTATATAATAATTATTTTTATTATTTACTAAACAACATTAAAACACATTCATTTTACACATATATACGTGTTCGAAGGTCTAAACTTTATTGGGATTCGCTAGAATTTATTTACTTGTTTTAACTGTTAATTAAGTGTAACACAACTACCAAGAGTAGTTGGAAAAATGGATATTATTCATTGCTCATTAATATATATATATATATATATATATATATATATATATATATATAGAGGAGGGATCAAGTTACAACAATTTTGAGTTACAACAAAGTTACAACAACCATTTGTTTCATTCTCAAAGTCCAAATCGTCGATCCAAACCGTTCAACATGATTATCAAAATAAATGTGCTTACAGATCAAATGTTACATTTTTTTGAATTTTTTTACTATTTATTAAGATGGGTACAAAATTCAATGGTCTGAATATGACTATTTTTTGTAAATTACTTAATAAATAGTAAAAAAATTCAAAAAAATGTAAAATTTGATCTGCAAGCACAATTTATTGTGGAGATCATGTTGAATGGTTTGGATCGACGATTTAGACTTTGAAAATGAAAAAATGGTTGTTGTAACTTGATCCCTCCTCATATATATATATAGAGAGAGAGAGAGAGAGAGAGAGATGAGCTATGGTGAGACGTGGAGTAAAACAAGTTTGTACTCCACGCCATATTTTTATTTTGAAAATTCAAACAACCGATCCGAACCGTTCAACATGTTCTCT
Source organism: Carex littledalei (assembly GCA_011114355.1). Classification (NCBI taxonomy): domain Eukaryota; kingdom Viridiplantae; phylum Streptophyta; class Magnoliopsida; order Poales; family Cyperaceae; genus Carex; species Carex littledalei. The sequence continues at coordinate 12,532,331 of CM022091.1, forward strand.
ATATTGAAATGTACTTGGAAACCAAATTTTACAATTTTTGAAATTTTTTTACTATTTATTAAGCCACTTTGAAAATCACTGATCCACTGTGAAAAAAACAATAAAATTTTCTGGACCACCGGATCAGCAATTTTCAAAGTGGCTTAATAAATAGTAAAAAAATTCAAAAAAATGTAAAATTTGGTCTCCAAGCACATTTCAATATAGAGAACATGTTGAACGGTTCGGATCGGTTGTTTGAATTTTCAAAATAAAAATATAGTGCCATGGAGTACAAAATTGTTTTACTCCACGTCTCACCATAGCTCAATTATATATATATATATATATATATATATATATATAGAGGAGGGTTCCAATGCACCCTCTTTTCTATGCTCCCAATGCACCCAACTTTTTATCTCCTTTATCTCTATTTTCAAAGTCCGAACAGTCGATCTGAACTGCTCAACATGATCTTCATAATAAATTATGCTTGGAGACCAAATTTTATATTTTTTAGAATTTTTTTACTATTTTTTAAGATATGTACAAAATCATTGTTTTAAGGAGATTCTGGACCATCCGATAAAGTGATTTTGTATCTATCTTAAAAAATAGTAAAAAAATTCTAAAAAATATAAAATTTGGTCTCCAAGCATATTTTATTATGAAGGTCATGTTGATCGGTTCGGATCATCTGTTCGGACTTTGAAAATAGAGAAAATAAAGATTGGGTGCATTGGGAGCATAGAAAAGAGGGTGCATTGGAACCCTCCTCTATATATATATATATATTTTATAATTACCCGATCGGATAACTGGTACGGAATAGGCTTTACCCATACCCTTAACCGTTTAGATAAAGAAAAAAAATCTTTCCCCGTACCCTATAAGTTTATGAAAAGACATCTTACCCGTACCCGTCTTATCGAATACGGTGCGGATCAATTAAACGGATAAAAGTTAAACAGATAAAAGGGAGCCATTGACACCCCTACTTATACTTAAGTATTTAAGTCTAAATACTAAAACTTCAAGTATTTATATCTAGCATATTAAATCTTTATACATTACATATCAAGAAGAAGGAAAAATAGCGGAGTAAATATAACTCAAAAGTACTTCAATATCGATCTTATTTGAAAGAGAAAATCAAGTACAAAAAGTTCGTAGTTTTAGATTCACAATTTGTTTTACATATTATAGTAAATATGGACGAGAATGAACGGGAAAAAAAAAATCTTTCTCTAAAAACGTGTAAAAAATATGTGGATAATGAGAGAATGAAAAAAAAATTCTATTTATGATATAAGTGTTGATGTTTATGATATAAGTTTTGATACATATGCGTGTAAGTATTAATATATAACATATTAAATATTTACGTACGGAAAAAATACAAAATAGAAGTTAAATTCAATAAGAAAATAAAATTAGAGAGTTCAAAAAATAAATGAGTTGGATATGGACTAACTCCGTTAAATTGTATTGGTAGGCCATTGTTCGGTCATGCACGACTAAAACAAACGGACACAACCCGTTACACAGTCGTGGCCCCTTACAATTAGATACATGACGTTTAGGAAATTGTTCTAAATTAACCTTTTTTTTTACCAAATATTTTTTTTTTAACTTGAAAGTCAGAGATAGACAGTCTGTATATTCCTGTCTTTCAAGTTTTAAAAAAAAGTACGGACAAAAATCACGAGTTTTTGTTTTTTTATGAAAATAGTGGCAGCAACTGCCAATAATACTTGCGTGAGGTTAAAAAGCGCCCATCTCTGTCACCGAATTCACATCCTCCCGGTACTGTAATAGAGAATCTTTTACAATTATTGGATCTAGACGGTTCTTTTTAACTTGGCACGAATCTCAAAGCCCAATAATACTGCCCCTGCGATAGCCCGAATCTCAAAGCAGCGGAGAGTAAATCTCAAACCGTAAAGTGAAGGGAATCTTTTATCCATATTGGAGAGGATACTTGTTCTGACCGAATTCACTCAACTTATTGGGCTAAGAATTACGCCTGATATGTAATTCCATTGTGAAATATAGCCCATTATATAAAACCCGAAATAGAATACTTCTACATCGGATGTTTACCGACTGGGCTAAATTAGAGCACGGGCCTTTCCAATTGTCATATGGTTTCATCGCCTATCCGCTTGTCCCCATTTAGCAGCTTTTCCCTTTTTCGGTTTTTCCCAACTCAAAAACATCCCGCGATTTCTCGAGGGTTTTGTCCTTTTGATTCCTCTTTTACTTTTTTTTATCCCCAATTAACAGAATTGAGAAACAGTTTTAAGTACTTCATCCTACTCCGTCTCGATTTCTTTGAATTTAGGTTAAATTGGGTTAGGATCTGCGAATTTCTAGGGAAAATCGACCTCTTTGTACTATTAACCGTCGCCGCAGCTAGGTTTCAGAGAGAAATTCCAATATTCGAGGGATTTTCGTGCTTGAATTGTTTGATTCCGAGTCCTTAGAAGAACTTAGCAATGGAGTACGACCCCTACGATAGCAGTGGTAAGTGCATTTCGACCCAATCGTATCAAACTCGCTTTTTTTATTTTTATTTTGTGATTTAGGGATAGGGTTACTGATCTTTCCTTATTTAATTCGTGGTAATGACCGAAACATATCAATTGTTGAAAATAGATGAAATTTCACCCTTTTTCTTTGCCTGGAGCACAACGTACTTGATTAAGTTTGCAATTTTGCATAGATCGATCCTACTGAAATGTCTTCACATAACTATGAAACCAGTTGATATTTTTAACAATCTTTTGTCATTTACTTTTGCTACAGGGACTGACGACGATCTCCCCCCTGCCCATCAAAACAGGGCTATAAGAGGGCCCCATCCAACTGGTAATGGCAGGAACACAGGTCCATACCCGTACCCGGGACAACAGAATAATGATATGGAAAAGGAAATTCACAGGCTTGAGCGTGAGGCTTACACTTCAGTTCTGAGAGCATTTAAAGCCCAAGCCGATGCCATTTCCTGGGTAGTTTCTTTTTCTTTCCTTACCAATATTAGTTATTCAATATTTAAAAGAGAGATCTTTGAAGGGCATTTTGTTTATTGTTTATTATTTTATTTTTTTTAGGAGAAGGAGAACCTTATTACTGACCTGAGGAGAGAATTGAGGCTGTCTGATGATGAACATAGAGAGCTTTTAACAATAGTTAATTCTGACGAGGTCACTCGGCGAATAAGGTATTAATATGGTTTGATTTGTGAGAAAGAAGGGTTTGTCACATAAATATGACAATAATTGGATATGAACAAATCCCAAGTACAGACACACCTTGGAAAATCAGTGTTAATGCGAACTATAAGAAAGGAAAAGATGCATATTGATAATAGAACCCTATGCTCTTGGAGAGATGTGTTAACTTCATCCATATAGTTTGTCCTGAAGAGCAATATGGCCTGTTTAGGAGAAAAACTCTTCTTCTTTAATCTGTCATCTCTGTGATTTCACTCTGCATAGACTTTTCTTAAAGATTGCTACCAATGTAGACAAAGCTATAGTTGCCTTAAGATAGATTTCTTTAGCTGGGGACTTATAAACATGTGCCTTCTTGAATGAAAGCATTTTCTAAAAGTAAATGCGATTGGTACAGCTTAGAACACTAGAGCATGTCACAGTTTTTCAATATAAGCTTTATGTCATGTATTAGATAATTGAGAGTTTTTATAGTATTTAAGATATTATTTATATTATTAAAAATATATTTAAATAGAAACCGCTATGGAGGATAGCTTCCACGATAGGTAATGCTATTTGCTATAGGTTTTTTGAGGATCTTGCCTCGACAAACAGGGAACTGCTATTTAACACCTTGTCTATTAACCATTTATTGTTAATCGTTCTCAGGCAAGGGCTGTTTGGATATGGCCTATTAATTTTAATGAACAATTTTCACAGTTTATAGTAAATTTGCATATGAGAAATAATATTAATGCAGTACAGGATCATTGCGGATCCCTGGAATAAAAGAGCAAAAATTCAACTTGGCACTTCTGAGCATTGATATGACCATGATATATATAGTAGTTTACAGAGTTATAGTTTAGAAGGGGGATGATGAAACATTGGTCAAATGGGGCTTGAGTTGATTCAGTAAAACATAATACCTTAACTCCATCTTGTTGTGCCAGTGGTACACACCTCCTGAAGATGGGGATTGATTTATTTCTGTTTCAACTATAATCATCCTCTTTCTTGAAAGTAATTTATGTCTCATAGATCTGGTCCCTTCTGTCATTATGTAAATCAATATTTGAGTGCCCTGTAACACCATAATAACATCTGTGGTTAACAATAGAATCTTAGTTTTTTTAGTTGCCAGATTCACACATAATGTTAAGAAAACAGTCAATTAATTAAATTTTTGGTGTGTTGATTGACTCAGGGAGTGGAGACAGAACGGTGGGGCCCAGTCTAGCATGCACCCACAGAGCAGCCGAGGTGCACATGATACAGAGCCTGGTGGGCCTGCCTTGTCAGACTCTAGAAAAAGGCATCTCTCTCCTGTTGCTGTTCCAGTGGCACCTCCCAACCAGCCCGGCTTAAAGTGGGGCCCATCATCTGCTGGAACCAAGCCTAAGAAACCTAAGACGGTAATTGCAGCTATTGTATTACTGGATAGAGTGCATGTTTTTGCTTACTTTCTTTTTCTCCCTTTTCCTCTCGTTCTATCTTTTGGGCAATTATCTCTATGTATCTGCAAAATGTCAAACCATAAATTATATCTCTACAGAAGAAATATTCCACAAACATGAATAGTATCTGTTGTATCCCTCGTTGCCAATTAGTCATTACTTTTAAAGATGCACAAGTCTTTGCCTTCTTTCTATAATGAATTATGGGAGAAAGAACATATGTGATTTTTCCATTCCTGGAGGTATGAGACATTTTGTCTTGCAGAGGTTAAAAGATACCTTCTGTTATGTAGTGGTCTATATTAAACAGTTCCTTCGTCTTTTCTTAAACATGCTATGTAAACATCAAGTAGAGAAGTTTCTTGTTGTTCAACAGCTTATCTTAGCACGGTTTGATCATATATGCATGCAAAAAAAATGGAGACAGATAGTATGAATTACTGTTTGTCATAACGTGCTCTTACTGGGTGCATTAATGTAGAGTGCGCCTGCGGGTCCCAGTAATAGATGCCCAGTTCCTGGCAACCGGGCTCCACTAGCAGGAATTGAAAACCCAGCATCATTTATTGGAAGGAAAATCCTGACAAGGTGGCCTGAAGATAATACTTTCTATGAGGCCATCATAAAGGAATACGATCCCCTTAAGGTTTATTTTTTCACGCCTTACTGTTAATAATGATATGCACTTTTTCTTGTGCTTTTGGTTGTCTGACAAACCCGTTTTGTTCAGGGTACACATGCTCTCGTATATGATATCGGCACGAAAAGTGAGACCTGGGAATGGATAAATCTTAAAGAGGTTAATATCCCACTTACAGTAAAGGTGAATTTTTAATTATATGTTTGTTCGCTTATTTGTGTAATTATTTCTTGTTGCATTGAAGATTGCTGCTGATGATATAAGATGGGAAGGTGAGGATCTAGGGGGCATTACTGAAAGGAAACATTTACACAATGGTGGTGCACGTGCTCCCGGTGCAGCCAGGGGAAGAGGCCCTCCAGGCTTACAGAGCAGATCAAAGAAGGAAGAAAATGTTGGACCCACACAAAATGGTATCCCGAAAAAAAGCTCTGACAATATCCATGTTCCTAATACTGAGACCATCATTAAGGAGGTATACTTTGTTATTGTTAATCCCATATTAAGCAATTTAGTATTTTATATTTTAAAACATTGATAACTGCAGTTCATTGGAAGCTGAAGGTATCTCATTTTCTTTTATAAACCCAGAAAATACATCTTGTGTCTAACACATGCATGCATGGAGAAAATAAGAAATAGAGAAAATATGATGACCTGATTAGGGCATGACAAGAATCTGTGGATGTTTGGAGAAATTAGCGGATTATGGGAAATTTGTGTATAAATTGAAGAAAATGTCATTAATCTACTCCTAAAAAATAAAGATAAATTGATGACACTATCAAATAGCAATAAAAGATTTTTTTCTTGCCTATTCTCATTACAAATACAAGTTATTAAATAGCTATAAAGCATACAAAACAAGGAAAAAATAATAATAGAAATTATTCCATAAGTGTTAGGCAATAAGGGGTCTTCATCTTCTGTATCTCTAGCTTTCGTGGGTTGTAATGAGCCTTGACAGGAAATTTGGTGGTGGTGTGTCAGAAAAAAATATGAAATAAAAACAGTACGAGGCATACTGTTCTTTTCGGGTTATTCATCATAAAAATGAGAAAAAATAACTCCTTTGTAAAAGAAGATCTGGGATCCCTTATTTTGATCTCATATATAATTGCAATATTTTGATAATAATAACTGTTATATTTCTCATGCTTCAAATAAAACATCTGAGATCCCTTTGTAATAGAAGGTAACATCATATTATCAAGGGCCATTGTAGTAGTCATCCTTGTGACATAGCTAATTAAATGTGTATCAAACTGCAGGTGGAGAGGGTTTTAAGCAATCCAGATATACATGAGATTGAAAAGGCAAAGAAGCTACTCAAGGTAGTGTCGTCCTCTTTCCCGTCTCTCCATATGGTTTATTTTCCCCCAAGTTGAGACTAACACTGGATATTTCTGTAATTGTGTTGGGAAATTTTGTAGGAGCATGAACAGTCCTTGCTTGATGCAATAGCAAGGCTTGCTGAGGCATCTGATTGTGAAAGTGGTACAGATTTTTTACTTTATTCAGCTCCCAATTAAGTTTTGAAATATCAAGGATAAAGCCAGCAGAGAAAATAAAATTATTTTATTATCTCACATTGAGATAAACTTGCAAGAAATATGCACTACTAAACGAAAACTAAAACCAAGATTTTCATTAATTCCATCTTTGATTGATACAAACTAGACCTTGTTTCCTAAACTGAACAGAAGGAAATGAAGTACATGAAAACTCCAATGGAAAGCACCACATGGATAGAAATGGAAGATCTCACAATTATAGTTGAACGTAATATACTGCAGTGCTGATAATACGTGGCCAAACACTCTGAAGCAAGGGTTGAAAAAAAAGAGAGTCATGGAATGCACTTATAGATTGAACTTTAGCCTTTTGTGATCCTGATCAAAGATAGATCTTTTTTTGGTTGGAAGGTTTTGTACCCCGGTGCTTATGTATTAATTTGGAACCTCCTTTCAGTAGAGCTGGTTACTGTACATTGTTTGTGGTGATACCAAAAAAGTTTGTGAACTTCTCTCTCTACCAGTGTGTTATTGAGACTCACTTGTGCAAATTATGCGGAGTCTCTCCAGGCATAATTTCATTTGATAGGCCACCCCGAAGGCATCCTTAATATACTCGAAGCAAGTAATAACTAGGAATTTTAGAAAGTATTTTTTTCCTGTGAAATTGGTCGAAGGTCTTCTGCTAAAAAATCATCGCGCAAGTTGCTGATAGAAGCATGGTAGTTGTGAAATTTCACTGTTTAAAAACAAGACAACATTGTCATGGGAATTGTGCTAATTTTTTAGAACTCTTGTTTTATAGGTAGCCGGGTAAGAAAATATAAAAATTTGAAGGAAAATAGATAATTAAATTCCTTTCCTATGTTTTTTGAACCCAATTTTGATGATAGAAATGTTGGTGGAAGTTAATCTAGCTATCCTTTTAATTAACATTCGCAACTCGTCATAAGTAGTCTCGAAAAGCTCAATAGGTTACACAGAATTTTATTATATTTGAAACAAGGATATGTTTAGAAAAATATTATTAACTCATCTTATATAAGAATAATTATATTGGAAGAACACGAAAATTAAAACTCCTTAGTTTTAAAGCATTTCTCTGATAAACGTCGATAAGACACCTGTCCAACATTGTCACGCATAAGTCGAGTACAGAATATCAAGAAAAATAAGAGAATACATTTATCACACAAAATATCGAAGTTCAAACGTGAGATTTATGTTCATGAAATACTACTTTATTTGTTGTTATGACAATTTTTACTTTTTTTAGTATGGTGCTTTATGTGGAAACAGTGGAATGTTTTATACAGGGGGTCCGGCTAATTTGCTGCTGGCAGCAAATCTATCATTCTGGTGTTCAAACAACAAATTTTTTTATATAGATGTTCAATTTATATTAAAATCTACTTGGAGATCAAATTTTACATTTTTTGAAATTTTTTTACTATTTATTAAGCCACTTTGAAAATTGCTGATCCGGGTGAACAGTAAAAACAGTGCAACAAAATTCTGGACCATATGATCAGCAATTTTCAAAGTGGCTTAATAAATAGTAAAAAAATTCCAAAAAATGTAAAATTTGGTCTCCAAGCACATTTCAATATTTAGAACATGTTGAACGGTTCGGATCGGTTGTTTGAACACCAGAATGGCATATTTGCTGCCGGCAGCACCTGACCGAAATGCTGCTAGCAGCAAATTAGCCGGACCCTTTATATAGGTATAGTATGGCGTAGTATCTGAACCAATTTATATTATATATAAGAAAAATAATTTAAAGAAAACATCAAGCGGGGATAGCTCAGTTGGGAGAGCGTCAGACTGAAGATCTGAAGGTCGCGTGTTCGATCCACGCTCACCGCATTATTTTTCCTTATTCTTTTTTAAAAGGCCGGAAGGACCGTTTCATTCATCAAACGAACAATTTTTTAATATTCCTTTTGCCGTGCAAATAAATTGAAGTCCTAACCTGACTCACAACTCACAAGAGATTGATCATAGCGAAAATTTTGTTGTAGCAAAACGCACATCTTTTAAAACAATTATTTGGTTAATTTGACTTAAAAATTAAAATTTTCATTACAACCAAAAAGAATAAAAAAAATATATTGGTGGCAACGAAATATTTGGTGTGTAGCTAAGCATTACCAAATAAATAATGTACGAAACTAATACGCCTGTAAATTCTAACCTTTATATTGTGGGATAAATAATAGAGAGCTTACATTTTTTTTAGATCTAGATAATAGATTTTGGGAATCTAGGAGTTACAAATAAGCCGAGTTAGACAAAATCGTAATCCGCTTGTTGGTACAACGAGCCGAGTCAACCTGGCTCTATTCAGCTCGTTATTATATAAACTTGGTACATACCTTTCCTACTATAATAAATTTCCACAGCACCTTATCAATTATGACTAAAGAAAATGATATTTATATGACTAATTATTGAGCAATCATAAGTGCAATCAAACAATTCAACTAACATAAATTAAATTTACAACTAAATTTAGGCATACCAAATTGGATCGCAGCTGATCATTATTAGTTTTGCTTTACGCTTTGTTACTAATCTTGGTGTTATGAGCTTATTAGAACAGAAATAGAAAATGGCCGTAAAGTTAATACATGAGCTTAAGAAACATTTCTGTTCCAAACATTATCACTTGCAATTGAAATAATTTTGCTGGGAATTTATGCACCAATCATATTTCTAATCCATTACATGTTGATTATTGTCACTCACCTTGCCAAAATTAGCACAGAAAAATACTCAATAGGCTAACAATAGATCTTAGTTATTAACAAACTATAATGTTAACCCTTGACTTTAAAAGTTAATTATCACTAGCCTCCCACTACCACAAGAAGTTGAGAACTATTGCAAATTAGAATTGATAAAATGTAGACACTCAGAAAAAAAGTTAAGCACATGTTAAATTAACTTTTGTTAAAGATGACATAATTAAAAAAGTATCCATAAATGCCACTCTTAAAAACCTACTGTTCTAAATCTTCCTACTTCCTACTTTCTACTCTTGGTAGACCCCAAAAGAAAAGCTAAACTCCAACTACTTAAGCAGATGAATAACCACAATAAGTTTTACACAATTTACACGCACTATTATCTCAGGACCTACGTCCGCCTCGCCTCTTTGCTGCTGGCGGTGCTTTGGGTGCCTCTTCTTTCAACCTCTTGGCTGGAGGTGGCGTTACTGACGGCGCAGGCCTCTTAGGCGGCCGGCCTACACTCCTCTTCCCAGGTGGGGTTGTCTGCTTCTTGGATGAACTCTGCTCCTTTTTACCATCAGTTTTCACTCTCTTACCTGTCTCGCCATGAGAAACCTTAGAAGATGTAGATGCCGAGTGGTCATTCAGCCTGTGTAGAAAATCAACTGCATTTCTTTTCTTTGGCAAATTTGCTGATGCAGCAACACTCTTATCAGACACCTTATCAGATGACTGCTTCTGTAATTTCATGCTAGAAGCATAATCAGGATTTGACAAAGCACGCAGCGTGGTGTTGCTACGTGTTTTGCTTGTCCTAGGCCCTCTAGTGCTGGTCTTTCTCAAATTTGGATCAGGATCCGAAACTGGACCCTTCTCCTGCTTCTCCTCCTTAACTACAGAGTTAGCTGAATTAGCAACAGCGGCAGAAGCAGCTTTTGCCAAAGAGCTCCGTTTTCGACAAACAATGATTGCAGGTTTCTCCAAAAGTGGGCCCCCAACATCCGAATCAGCTTTCGGTTTTGGCAAGTCCGTCAGGTTTACTTCCTTAAGAGATGACGATGAGGATTGATGAGGCTTGAGAGGATCAGTGAAGTTGATCTGTTTCATGACAAGCGAACGGAGGTGCAAGGCTGCAGCATGCTCCTGGTATGACTTGGGGAAGAATACCAGTGCGTTGGCACAAAGGAGGAGGAGGTCTCGGTAGAACTCAGTTGCACTGGTGTATGAGTCAGAGCTGCTAAGGATCTCCAGTTTGGTTCGGATCATCTCCAAATCCACATGTTGCTTTATTGTGCTCTGGTATGTCTCACTCTGCTGAGGTATATAGATCAAAGGAATATATTAATTGCTTGTTGGTGCAATTCAACATTCAGTTACTGATTCTTTTTTGTCAACCATGAAACTGCTCTTACTGCTCTAGTTCGATTAAAATTTAAGAGGTTGCTCTGCAACGGAAGTCATTGTTGAGGGCCCAAATTTTGCTTTGGGCTTTGGATCAGGATACCAAGAATTAATTCACTCATAACCCTACAATACTTCTAGCCCAATTTATATAATCCTATATATAGTTCAGACACGTCGTCTGTCATATATCGGGAAATTGGACCTAAAGGGCATTAAATGAGGTGCCTAGTGGTAGGGTTCTTTCACCACACCACGTGGCAACCTGTTACTGGCTTGACGTCAACATCTATGACCCATAAATATAGCCACGATGGCGAAAGAGCGTGCTGTAGTTGCCACCTGCCACAGGATTCTATTTCTTTCTCTTATCTCAATATATTTTGCTACTTGTATTCTATCTCCCAACCAAACCCAGAATCGGATGCCTCACACGTGTTGCTACCATATTCCCACTAAATCAATCGGACGGTCCAAAGTAGGCTCCTCAATTTGGAATTATTTTAGTAAACTTGACGTTCTGATTAGGTTGCTTATCCGTAAAACCCTCATTACTCCGCCTGAACTTTTAAACAGTCACATATCGTTATACAGGCAGAGAAGAACTATGTTCCGATTAATCGAATGAAATATCGCGAAAAATTGACAAGTACCTGAGACTCGAGACGGCGCTCGAAAGTGGATCCAAACTTATCAGAGAGTATGGTCTCAAGAAACGCGATCAACGGCTGAGATTCAGCTGGTGAAAGAGCGGGTCCCCCCTCAGCCTCACCGCTGGAGACAGCCTTTCGGCGCCGCGTAGAGAGAGATGCCGAACTCTGGACGTCGCTACTCTCCTTCGACTCCGCCACAGACTCGCCGGACTCACCGCCCGGTTTCCCAACCTCTCCAGCGGTACGGTCCGTTCCGGTCTCTAATCCGGTACCGGACTCGTCTCCTGGTTTCGCCTTGTCGTCCTCTTTTAGATCTGTGGAGTTGGATTCGTTGGACTCCTTGCAAGACCTGCCAGAGATCTCCGCCGCTATAGATCCCGGCGATCTGACGTCATCCTTGTGGTCCTCGACCGTCGGATCTTGTTTCTTGTCTTCCCCGCATGGATCATCCTCCTTCGGGCCGCGCTCGCGCTCCTCTTTCAGACGATTCACTTTCAGCTCTAGTGATCTGAAAACCCAAAAGAAATAAAGAACCGTTTACTCTCGACTATTGGATATTGATCGTGAGGCCATAACAGAATACATGAGAGACTGGACAACAATATAGACCACAAGAAAACAGAGAGATGGGATTACACGATGGAGAGGTCGCATCGCTCTACCTCGCGGCGGAGCTCCGCAACTCTGAGCTTGCGCAGCTTGTCCACCCAGGCGTCGGCGTCGGACGACTCGGGATCTCCGATGGTGCCAGATTCTCCAGCGGATGCGGAGGCGGCGTTATCCGGTGAGGCGGCGGAAGAGAAGCGGCTGTTGAGGTGCAGATATCGAAGTCGGCACTTATTAGGGGTCAGAAGGTGAGAAAACGGGCTACGCGATTGTACCTCCATGGCCACCGAGTCCCAGCTGGAGGTGCCATGGCGAGTCACAGCACATGCTAGCAAAAGTTCCTCCCAAGTGCCCCAGATCTCTTTCTCCGTGTTGTCTGTGTCGCTTGATCTACCCATGGAGCTTCTACTTGTCTCTCATGGCGCCTCCGTGTAGGGAAACTGTTGTGTGATTATAGGTGTGTGTGTGGAGGCCCTCCTAGGGTTGGTTTGCTGCTTTTCTGGGTTTTAAATCTTCATCTTTTTTTCTTTCCGCTCAACTTTTTTGTATGATTTGAATAATTTAAGGAGTCGATAATTTAATTTGAACTTGTGTTACTAGCTTCCTGTCGTCTCCTCTTTCTATTCACTGGATCCGTCTCCCGCGTCAAAATGAAAATGGTACCGCAACGAGCAAGGAGGTGTGTTCAAGAAATTGAGCGGGTTGTTTGCGTTTTTACGTTCTTTTCCCTCTTTATTTCCGAAATAGTCTTCATATCCTCCGTGCGGTTCAGATTTACATTTACGTGTGTACTAGGACAAATATCCTCTCCATTACTGTAAAAGATTCCCTTCACTTTACGGTTTGAGATTAACTCTCAGCCGCTTTGAGATTCGGACTGACGGAGGGGCAGTATTATTGGGCTTTGAGATTCGTGTCAAGTTAAAAAGAACGGTCCAGATCAAGCAAATGTAAAAGATTCCCTATTACGATACCGGGGAGGATCTGAATTTCTGTGTACTAGCCCCAAATGGCCAAATGTATCTCTCAGCAGGCCTCACAGTTTTTTTTTATTTACAGACAATTGCTCTTACTTGTTTTAAAACCTTGTAAGGTTAGCAGACATTTCTGAAACAAGTTATTTGCATCGAGGTCAATTTGGGTTCGATGTCCATCAGAGTCAAAGTGAGTTCGATGGACTCGATGACCATCCGATCTGCTTTAAGATTCGCGCCCGCAACTTTCGTGTCTACTTTAAAATTCGTGCGCACGAATCTTAAAACAGATCGAACGGTCCCGAAACCCATCGGATCCAAATTTGAGTCCGATGGGCATCGGACCCAACTTGCTCTCATTTGCATCTTTTACATTCTTTTCCCTCTTCGTTTCCCAAATGGCCTCGATACCCCTATCCGGTTCAGATTTGCGTCATTTGCTGGGAGTCTGCAGCCGCCAACGGTTCATCCAGTATTTTTTTATAAACCATTGATGAAAATAAATAAATTAACAAATTAACTTGATGGTTTCAGATTTTACAAAAATCATAAGTACCGAGATATTGATATCGGTCCGTTTTTTTTTTCTGGCTGTACCGAAATGGTATCTCGGCCCGATGGGTGTTTTCACAATTTTTCAACCAAACTGTGTGATGTTCGGTACAATTTTTTTTTTTTACGGTGATGAAATGAGTACTCAGCCCAACTGGATTTTAACAATTTTCTTCTATGTGCCGAATTGGGAAATCGGCACATGGGTTTTTCTGTTTTTCTTTTTATTTTTGGTTGATTGCCATTTCAGCACGATCTTTGAAATCATTGAGTGAAACGCTGGAATTTTGCTATTTTTTTCTATGCGAATTTCATATTCGGCACAAGGTTTTTTTCTTTTGGTTAAAAATAAATTTATAATTTGTTAGAGTTTGCTTATAAATATTATTTCTTCTCCCTCCAACTCTCAGACATCATTTTGACGGGCTGGAATGCCATATCGGCACAGCAAAAATGGGACCAAAATGCCATACCGGCACAGCCGAAAAAATGTAGCGGACCGATATGCTATCTCGGCACAACAACAAAAATTGAGGGAATCGACATGCCATTTCGGCACAATGAAAAAATGATTTTCTGTGGCATTGTGAATAAAACTTTGAAAACTCTTGAGCCGAGATACCATTTTGGCACAGCACAAAATAAATAAATTTCGTGCCAATTTGACATCTCAATACTTGTGATTTTTATAAATACAAAAACCATCAAGTTGTTTTGTTAATTTTTTATTTTTTTTATTTATGGTTTATAAAAAAAATCCGTTCATCCAACTACCTAAATCAAATACACTCTTTTGGATATTATTACTGGTAAAACTAAGCATAAGAGATGAAAGTAAATTCAAGTCAATGTTTCTATGTGCACCCAAAAAGTGATAACATTTCATCCTCATTTTTAATGGCATCAATTATTCAATAATCAATATTCTCCAAAAAAGAAAAAAGAAAAAAACAATGCTGACGTCGATGTTTATGAACATTATTTTCTGGAGGAGGGTTCAAATGTCTTTTTTTGTTTTGTCTTCATCATGCTTTTATTTTTTAAAACTTTAATAACTTAAAATTCAAAATAAAACCGTTGGATATGAACTATATCATTTTATCTATGCACGTATAAAAAATTATGGCATTTCAACTTTGTTTTGGTTGTCATCTTTGAGCTTGTAAAAATGTATACCAATGTGGATAATTTCTAGACGTTGATTTTCAACTTATTAATTCACATAAAAGCAAATTTGAAATGTAATAATTTTTTATGAGCACATAGAGAAAATAATATACATCGCATCTAACGGTTTTATTTTGACGTTTAAGTTTTAAACTTTGAGTTATTAAAGTTTTTAAAAATAAAGATATGATGGAAACACAAAAAATGATGACATTTAAACCCTACTCTATTTTCTGTGCTCCTTAAATTCCATCAAATAAAGGTGAAATGCGTTAATATTTTAACCTATTAAAAATTAATATAATCACGTTTAATGAATTTATTATTATTTGATTTTTTAAGTTTGTTTATTAAACTTGCGAACAGTAAGGGCCTGTTCGGGAGCAACAGTAAAATTTAGTTCAACTTTTCTTTGAACTCACGCCAATACCCATTCCCACAGCAACACCGAACAGGCCCTAAAGATGTGAATTCTAGAAAACATAAGCATTTTAACCCGCTTCGTAAGAAAATTTACAAGAACTAAAGTCTTTCCAATGAAATTGAAGTTCAATCAAATCAAGTTCTGTAGAGAATGTTGTGACACAGAATTAGAGGCGGTGTGATAGGCATCGGACCGAATACGGAGAATTTTTTTTATAAACCATAATTTTTTTTTTTTTTTTTACGAATCTAACGTGATTATTTTTTTAAATAATCATAAAAACCGAAATGTCATTTCGGTCCGTTCTTTTTTTTATTCCGGACCGAAATACCATTTCGGTCCTGTCCCCTTTTTGAATTTTCTGTGATATTGGTTTCCCAAGTTTTCATATGAGCTACCACAGAAAATCTAAAAAGAGAACGGTCCGGAATAACGGACCAAATAGCATTCGGTTCTTATGATTTTTGTAAAGTAATCATGTTGGTTTCGTAAATTTTTTTTTTAATTATGGTTTATAAAAAAAAATTTGAATACGGACGAACGTCCATCAGACCCCTCAACTTCATGGAATTCACATCCTCCCCGATACCGTAATAGGGTATCTTTTACAATTACTGGATCTGGACCGTTTTTTTAACTTGGCACGAATCTCAAAGCCCAATAATACTGCCCCTGCGCTAGCCTGAATCTCAAAGCGATTGAGAGTTAATCTCAAACCGTAAAGTAAAGGAAATCTTTTACGGTAATGGAGATGATACTTGTCCGACTGCACTAGACATATGACGAGTTACTGTCAAGATTTCTGAAGTAGTCTTTCTTCCTTCTATGAATATTTTAACTGTCAACAAATTTAAGATGTTTACGTTGACATGATAATAGTAATATTTTTTAAGAAAAGGTACTGTCCCCCGTTCTCATATCCCCGTAAAATCTCATTCCGTAAAACTTTCCATTTTTACAAAAGAGAAAATGTTACTTAATGAGGGAACCACGCGGATATATAACTGTTTTTGTAAAAATGAAAAGTTTACAGGATTAGCTTCATTAGTTTACATGATTAGCTTCATTAGTTTACATGATTAGTTTCATTAGTTTACAGGGATTTTAAGTTATATCCAAAAGAGAAAAGGTTATTAATTGGACCACGCGCTTTCATGGGGACCACGCGGATATATAACTGTTTTTGAGAATTCGCTACTAGTTCGACATCCACTGTATTAGTTTATAGGTTTACTGCAAAAGGTTTACATGATTAGCTTCATTAGTTTACAGGGACTTTGAGTTATATCCAAAAGAGAAAATGTTACTAAGGGGGACCACGCGCTTTCATGAGGGGACCACGCGGATATATAACTGTTTTTGAGAATTCACTACTAGTTCGACATCCACTGTATTAGTTTATAGGTTTACTATAAAAGGTTTATAGGATTAGCTAGCTTCATTAGTTTACAGGGACTTTGAGTTATATCCGGAGATTGAGATCCGGGGACTATTAGCTGCTTCCATATTTTTTTTTCCATTGCTTTATATAATTAACTATTGGTGCACAGTTGCTGAGAATTTAATTAATAATTGGTTTAAGAAAAAACACAGCTCATATTCTAATGTAATTGAAAACAGTCTATATTCCTTAAAAGGTAGAACAGTATTTTTAGTAAAAAAATATTCCAATTAAGTGCCGAAATTATTTTTAGTTATAATATTTTAAAATTCTGACCTTATCATCGGTTTTTTTGGAAATTCAAAATCAACCATCCATGCAGTCCAATTTACGTAGAACCATTTTTTTTTGTTTTGAAAAATAGTTAGTTCTAGAGCATAATCGGTACAAGATATAGAACATCGGCGTCGCATTTATATTTTGTAATGAAATATTGATGCACTGTTGCTGGAATTAACTAGCATATAAAAACTCGGCGCGTCATCGATATTTTTTGCAAGTGCATTGTTTCCAAACCTTATACAACCATAACTTCGGATAAGAAACTCCGATTTGAGTGTTTGATCACAATTTAGAAAGCTCGTGAAGAGACGAAAGGCCTGGTGTGCGGGGTATAAGTACAACGACCTTTTTTTTGTTGCAAAAAATGTCATTTAGGGTCTCAAAATTTGAGTTGAAGTTTTTGATCCTCAGCAATTATGAATACTCTTTTATTTCAACTATAAACGACCCTTTAATTATCAGGATATTTTTTTTTTAAAAGGCAAATGCCCATTTCATTGCTGAAATATTTAGATACAAAAACCAGTTAGCCCGCCAGGCTGGACTGAGAACCTCATACCAGGAGAGACAAAACATTGTTTAAAGCAACATAATAGGCATAACAGTCAGGAGATATACCAAGACTGCGAGATAGCTAATCTCCATTCTAACTTTGCACTAACTAAGCCACATAGTAAAGAACTGAGATTAATAACTAAAGACAATAATTAATATTTTAAAATTAAGTACTAATATTTGAATATTTTTTCTATTTAATTCTGTCCTTCCTTACCATGGCCCGTGAATTAATTATTTAAAAAAAAAAGGTTCCACGCAGATTGAATCTGCGCATAACCACTTAAAACAAAAAAGTTCCATGTAGATCTACTTGCAGTTTCAATCTGCGTGGATGGTAAATATTGAAGTTTTAGAAAAAAAACGGGTCAAAATTTTAAAATATTAAGATAGTAAAAAAATGATTTCGGAATTTAAGTGCAAACTTTCTTTGAAACTAATAGGGGATGCATGCGGAGAAAATAATATTTCAAAAAGATACATTTCTTACTTGTCAAATAGAAATATATTTTTATAACTGGCTATCTAGTAGGGGTGAAAACGGAGCGGATAGTGGTAAAATCATATCCATATTTCTTTTTAATTTTCTGGATACGGATACGAATCAGATATCAGCCGATACAGATTGGATTAAATATTTATTAAAATAATATTAAATAATACTAAAGTTCATAGTATTTATCTAATTTTAACGGTGAATAACAATATTTTTCCATAATATATATTAAAATATATGATATATGAGGAGGGATCCACTTACAACAAATTTGAGTTACAACAAAGTTACAACATTCATTTTTTTCATTTTCAAAGTCCAAATCGTCGATCCAAACCATTCAACATGATCTCCACAATAAAATGTGCTTGCAGATCAAATTTTACATTTTTTTGAATTTTTTTACTATTTATTAAGTATTTTACAAAAAATAGCCATACCTAGACCATTGAATTTTGTACCCATCTTAATAAATAGTAAAAAAATTCAAAAAAATATAAAATTTGATCTGCAAGTACATTTTATTTAGATAATCATGTTGAACGGTTTGGATCGACAATTTGGACTTTGAAAATAAAAAAAATGAATGTTGTAACTCTGTTGTAACTCAAATTTGTTGTAAGTGGATCCCTCCTCATGATATATATCTATTATTTGGATACGGATAATTGAAATGTAAAACTATATTAGTATCCATATCCATATGGATATTCAGATATCGGATATCCACATCTAATTTTTCGAATACGGATCGGATATTATTCATACCGTTTTAGTCTTTTAGATAATCTGAAATAACACATGTTTTATATTTTTAAAAAGTATTCGGATTTTATGAATTTCAAGACTATTCATCTGGCCGGAAATTTTAAGAATTAACTCGAATTCTTACCAGTTTTGATTGTTATTAATTTAAATGTTAAATAACTTATGGACTCCTCTCAACTCTCATCCTGATCCATGTCCGATCTATTTCAAATTCAAATTTGAAGAAATTAATTTTCGCGTCCAAAAATGCCCAAGTCCGGATCTGCTATTATAAGGTGACGGCCTGCTGGTGCCATAGTTTACCTGACCGTCCAATAAAAAGGTCTACCTGCCCACTAACTTTTCGTGCAAAAATAAACTTTTCTGACCAAACCGCTCTATTATAATCAGACGGACAATACGGAGTCCAAAGTAGGGGTGCAAACGGATCGGGTAATTTCCGACCAATATTCAGAAAATTTGATACGGATATTCAATATTTGAATATCCGTGCAGATATGGTTTTGATTTTTAATTATTTGTATTCAAATGTAGATGTATACCATATAATATAGTTTAATATGTATTATGAAAATATTTATGTAATATTTATGTATATATCTACGGATATCTGATATCCGATCCGTATCCATACGTATCTGTCTAATATCCGATCTGTATCTGTATCTGGAAAATAAAAGCGGATACGGATATGATTTTACCACTGTCCGATCCGTATTCGATCCGTTTGCAACCGTCACTCCAAAGATGTCGCCGCGCATTCCTTTGATGACTTACAGGTGGGCCCCGTATTACCTTAAAAGAGGCTCGCCGACTCCAATTCCTAACGAATCGCATAACCCGCGGGACCGCGGGTAGAGGGAAAGTAGGCTTATTTTGGTTAAAAGGCGATTGGGACCCGAAATTTCGATCATTTCCATTTTTATCGGAAGGAACCTTTCGAATTCCCCATCCCCTCTCCCTCTTTCGTCTCCTGGGTTTAGGGTTTCTCAATTTGTATAGTTTTTTTAGGGTTTATAGTAACTTCCAACCTTCTATGGATACCTCTAGCGAAAATCCAGGTAGCCAGCAGGAACCCTCGGAAAGACGCGTCATTCGATCTCAATATCTTTCCGTGAAGAATATAATTTGTGGTGCGCTTTTTTCTTTTATCACTTATCACCCTGTTTATTCCATGTCTAGTCGTGCTTTGTATTTGATTTAATTTCATGCGTGAGTTTCAGACCATGGAGAAGATATAGGAAATGTCAATTCCAATAATTTCTGTTCGATCATCAGAAAAGTTGAGGACCTCCATCAGAATGGTATGTTTGTACCTGTTTATGGTTTTGGTTCATTTAATATACATCACTTTATATCGTTTTCTTATCAAGTTGAGATAAGTTTAAGTATCAAATCCATTTAATTTGCTAAGTTATTGGATTTACTATTTCATTAATTGGCTTTTTGATATAGCAGCGGTTTTCAGATATTATATAATTGATAGTGAGAACTTTTAGGAACATGCTTCTTTGGCATGTTTCTTCATATTCTTGCACTCAATATGTGTTATTGTACTCAGTGCTGCTATATCCAATGGCGGATCTAAGAAGATCCAATGGGGGTCAATTGGCCCCCATTTAATTTTAAAATTTTAGTATTTATGTTTAATTTTCTATATAATTTAGCGTGAAATGTCATGGTACGGTAAAATTGACCCCCATTCTCCGCATAAATTTTTTATATAATTGACCCCCATAGTTCAAAGAATTTTATATAATTGACCACATATGTGTTTGAACCCCATTGTTTGAAAATCTAGTTCCGCCCCCGGCTATATCTCAGTTTTTTTCTTATCAAGTAATATGACCCGTAAATCAATAGGATGTACTCGAAATCAGAAAGTTATAAATTCGAAGACCGTTGTCTGTGATCCCAAATACAACACGGCAGTGTCAAGGATCACAGACTACCACTGCGAACCAAAAAGAGGATGGTTACAATCTTCCTACTTTAGAAAAAAAGTTCTTCTTGATTTGCATTTTAGCTTACCAAAGATTAAGAAACAGGCTTTCCATATGTCATCTTAAGACAGTAAAATAAGGACAAGAACTATGGATTTGAATTAGAATATCTAAGAAATCAACTGCTCTTGAATCGAAATGATCTGATTTTCAATGTTTATGCAGTTCAAAGGCCGAGAGAACAGGTGTCAGATGCCGAGGCTTTGCTTGACATTGCTACCTCTTTAGTCAGATCTGTCAGGTCTCAAAGAAACGGGCCTACTCCGTCAGACTTTGTGGATGCACTTATAAGAAAATTTGGCGTGCCTGATAAAGCGTCGTGGCAAAGGATTGGGATGTCGGTGTCTCATATATTCATGAGGGGACATGGATACTGCACCATGTAAATATCTCTTTCTTCTCCTATATTTTATTTCAATATATATGCATGTTTATTTTTAACCATATTTATTCTTTGTTGTAGGAATGGACCAATGGTTGCTGAGGTTAAGCCTCTAAGGAGTGTGGTACGAGGAAAACGAACAAGACCAACTATATGTTCTCAACCTAAGGATGTAAGTAGAATCCTTAACCTTTTATTTTTTGTGTGTGTTTTATGTTGTCAGTTTCGTAGTTTTTAATTACATGGATTGTTAAACAAATATAAGTAGTTGTTTGAACCTAGATTTAGGCACACATTTGGTATCAAACCATTAATTGTAGTAATTGGCTCTGAGCTGGTCTGTATGGAAAGCTTATAAATTCTTTTATCTTCCTTCTATATCATTAATGGGAAGGGAAGGGATATCATTTATGACGGTTGAGGAATTGCTATATTGATCTAATGATTAGTATCTTTGTTAGGTTGGCGAGACAGAGGGTGACCCTACAAAAAAGACTGATACAGACAAAAACATGTTGACAATGTTTACTATCTTGAGAAAACAAAAGCAGACAAAGCTCGAATATTTAGTGTTAAACCGGCAATCTTTTGCACAAACTGTGGAGAATATATTTGCGCTTTCATTTTTAGTGAAGGATGGTCGTGTAGAGATCACAGTGGATAAGAATGGGCACCATTTTGTTTGTAAGAAATTTATTTATTTGTTTATCTATTTTCATCTTTTGGTAATTTAAGTATGAGACTAAAACTATATCGTTTTATGTTGTATCAATTTATGTAGCCCCAAGAAATGCACCAGCAGCCACCTCCATAACGTCTGGAGAGGTGTCTTATAATCATTTCATATTTCGTTTTGATATGAAGGACTGGAAGGTAATTGACATTTTGATTATTTATCCTTAATTTCTTTTTAATTTGCATGCTGGTTATACTTGCCATTGTCAAGAGAAAAAATCTATAAGACTGTAAATTTTGTCTATTTTAGAAGTCTTACTGTGATGTTGTTTTGATTAATCTCTTTTTATCATCATTTGAGTGTTTGGTCCAGTTGAGATGGAATTGTTAATTAGTAAAATAAAATTAGACCAGATCGGAGTCACCAGCACTCAAGTCTGTTAATATACCTGTCTGAGTTTAAGAAGTCCGCATCATCTCAGGATCTCAGATGCTGTGTAAAGTACTTCAGGTACCTGTGGGAAGTAAAGTCAGGTTGAGTTGGGTATATGGTGGGTTTAAGCCAACAATTACTAATCCTAATTACTAATGTTTGTTTGCAATATGCAGTCAATGAGAGAAATGGTGGCACCAGGAGAGGAACTAATGCCCCATAGATTTAATTCGGTAAAAGATGTCTCGCTAGCATCCAACATTAGCCAAGTCAATTCTGGGACTTCTAATTTAGTTAAATATGCCACACTGGCATCTACCATTGACCAAGTCAACTCTGGGTGTTTTAATTTGGTTAAAGATGGCACAGTCACACTGGTATCCAACAATGGCCAAGTTAACACTGGGTCTAGCGAACCAGGTTCAACTTCAACATCAATAAAGACTCTGTCTCGCAATAGGGGTCTGTTCATGAGAGAAGACTCGGTCAGAAATGATTCCCTTAATAGAAGTTCTTTGGAGGAAGAATTGTTTATTAGGAACAAGTGTAGGCGCCTAACTGACAACACTGCACAGTAGATGCACTGGGAGTAGCAGTTGCAAATTTTAGTACCTACTTTCAGCATACGTTTAGCTTATAGGCATAAGATCTTATTTTGTATGTATATATTATCATAGTCTAAAATCAAAGCATATGATATTCACCGTACTATAGTTTATATTATTGATGCACTGGGGAGTAGCAGTTGTAAATTTGTAAAAAATCAAAGTATGATAATTCACCATACTAAAGTTATTTACTAGTAATGTTGTATTCTGGCGAAAGTAAGCATTTCAGGCCTCCTAATAATCCGTTTGTTTCATCTTGTTACCTTGGAGACTTCAATACAAGGACTGTAAAGCCCGGATTGTTTTTTTTGGGCCTTCTGGGCATTTGAATTCACATCCAGTGCAGTACCGTAATAGGGAATCTTTTACAATTACTTGATCTGGGCCGTTCTTTCTAACTTGGCACGAATCTCAAAGCCCAATAATACTGCCCCCTCAGTCAACCCGAATCCCAAACCGGCTGAGAGTTAATCTCAAACCGTAAATAGCTAAATTGTAATAGGGAATCTTTTACGGTACCGTCGAGAATATGGATCCCTGGGCATTTAGTCCTTCGTGTCTTATCCATATTTATTTGCTGTAAAGGATAAGGCACAAGGTGCGGTCGCCGCGGGTCATGATTCTCACCTAGTCACTTGACTCATTTTTCCACGCCACGTAAACCCTCTTCAGTTCTGGATGTTTCCCCTCCATCAGGCATCAGCCACGCGTCCCATCACGTGGCACGTACCTTGGCTCTTCGTCTCCTTATTTAAACACACCTTCCCCTTCTCATTCCATCACAAACCCTTTTATACAGTCTCAGATACACACTTTCTAAACAACTCTGATCTTCGGAAAAGAAACGAACTAATTACCAAAATGCAGTCTGCCAAGGAGAAATCCGCGAATGCTGCTGCCTCCGCCAAAGCTGGCATGGAGAAAACCAAGGCCTCTGTTGATGAAAAGGTCCTTTTCTTTTATGTATTTGATTCCTCATTTCTATCTATCTATTATTTCAAGTGTTACAAAGAAATGCCTCATAAACGCACTCCGATTTTTGGTTCTAAATTTTAATACAAGTGGGTAGCCAGGTGAAGGCTACAAATTAAAATGCTTAAGAAAAAAGAAGGTACAAAACAAAGCATTGTTTGACACTTGTTGCATTTACGTGTGGTTAATTAGGGGGATAAGATGAAGACTAGGGACCCAATGGAGAAAGGTGCTGCAGAGCAACACAAGGAGGAGAGGAAGATGGGAGCAGAGACCGAGAAGCAGGGCGAAAAGCAGGTCAATGCAGCCAACACTGGAGGTGTCACCGGTCACCACCCCACCGGTGGATTTGGGAGCGGTGTCTAGAGTTCTCCTTATCTATTTTTCCTTTTGTTGCAGTTATTGCCCCCTTATAGTTTGTGCGTGGGCATAATTATGTGTGTTTTTATCTGTGTTGGAGGCCTTAGGGTCCCCTTGTCTGTGTGTTTTTAGCACTTCATATACGAATAAAGTTGCTTTTAAGTTTAATCTTTTTTATGTATCTGTCTTTTTTTTTTTACCTACTCATAAAGTCTGTTGCAGTTGTGCGACGAATCTCCAACATTGGTCCGGATTTTTAATATGTCAAGTAAAGATATAAAAATAGTAATAACTTAGATTTTTAATAAGTTGACGAGCAATCGAGCATAATTTGTTGGACTGATTTCAAGGGCCTGATTTACGTAATTAAATCAGGCCCATAAACAAGGAGGTGAGGCCCATAAACAAGGAGGTGCCGTGCAGGAGACTCCCTTTTCTTTATTTTATTGTTGTTTTGTATTATTATATTGAATCAATTTGATCACAGACTATACAGCGTCTGAAGTAAATAGTTGGGGTAAGATTATCATTTAAAATTTAGAAGTATATAGTTAAAAAATTAATTTTAAGAGTTGAAATGAATTATTATTTACTTTCTCGAATGAAATGCAAAAGTGAATTTAGAAGGTTTACAGTACTCCCTTCAAATTTCAGTTGGGCCTAATTTGGAGGCCCAGATTCATAAGGTGCTCCGCCGCTCTGGTTTATGTTCAAACAACGAATTTATTACCAAATCTTACTATTTTTTTTTGGAGGTTTATCACCAAATCTTTCATATATTCTCAATCTTGTGGGCGATTAAATGTGGCCGTCTTAACGCCGTTACTGGATTTAAAGAGACGGATATTGGCACTGGATAATCTCATTTAACAAGCATATAAGACATGCTATGGCTATTGATTATAATTTCACATAATTCTGAATTGAAGAACCAAGAGAGAACATTGAAGTAATTATTGATTATAACTTCATGAAATAAATTTCATGAAGGTTTCTATTAACATATTTATTTTCATAAAATTACTTATTATTAACATGTCACTTAATTGTGTTTTATTTTATGAAAATCTTATTTGAAAATTTTAATTTAGTTCAATAACCAGCCTTATATAATTTAGTTTATTTCCTTTAATTAACTAAGTTTTAATTTCCTTATTTAATTAACTAATTTTTTTAATTAGTTATAGATTTTAATTGTTAGTCTAATTAAATAAAATTTAAAATTTTAGAGTATAACAATAAATAATTATTGCATCCCTAGCTATATCAGTTTGTATCGAAAATGCATTATTTTAAGTACGAGCTCGAGTGTTGCGTGATCTACACACTGTATGCTCATGTTAGAAGCAAAGTTCTAAATAGCAATTATAGCGCTATAGCTTTTAAGATCCGAAAAAGTTATAGCGCAACCATAGCTAGCTATTTAAAACCATTATAAAAGAAAAACGGTTAATAGCATTATAGCTTTTGAGGTTCGAAAAAGCTATAGCGCAGCTATTTAGAACCCTGGTTAGAAGTGAACAATTAAACCAAGAGGGAGAACAAAAAAATATTTATCAATAAGTATAATATGCATTTATCTCTTGTAACATGTTTTTTCTAAATGTACTATTTGATTAATCATTATAACATTTCGTGGTCTTAATTTATCTTTCTTCTTCATTGATGACCCTTTGCTGCCGAAATTTTTATTAATACCATTTTCAGAAAATAAATAAATAAAAAAACTACAAATTTGACAGAATTCGAAAAATACCATGACCGTTATTTGTCGTTGCGGCCCCGCAAAAACTTAAAAAAACCCACGAATTCAACGTAACAGTTGATTTTAATATATATTTTTTAATAATTTTAAAAAATAGAAAGAACAATTAATAATTTGAATATGTTAGAAAGAACAACAAATAAAATAGATGAAACATCTTATAATTTAGATGTACTAGAAGGACTCCAAAATAATTTCCAGCCATGATTTTTCCCAGTTGTAAAAAAAGTTAAATTATTTCTTAGTGTGTTACTGGAAAAAAATAAAAATGCTTTGTATCTGAATTATTGATCCCGGTTGAAAAGTCGCTTCTAGTAAATAAATAAATTATTGTGATCCTTCTAGTACATTCAATTTCTAAGGTACTTCATCTATTTTGAAAAAAAAATTCCTTGCCATCATTACAAAAGTCAAATCAATTTTTTTTCGAAAATAGATGGAGTATCTTATAATTTAAATGTACTAGGACCACGATAATTTTTTTATTTTCCAGAAGTGACTTTTGAACCGGGATCAATAATTTAGATCGAAAGCATTTTTATTTTTTTTCCAATAACACATCAAGAAATAGTTTAATTTTTTTTACCGCCGAAAAAATTCCGCCTAAAAAATAATTCGGAGTCCTTCTAGTACATCTAAATTGTAAGATGTTTTATATATTTTATTTGATGTTCTTTCTAACATATTCAAATTATTAACTGTTCTTTCTATTTTTGAAACTTATTTAACAAATATTTTAAAACTTAACAGAATCATATGAATTTCGTTGTTTTTTTTAGTTTTTGCAGAGCCGCAACGGCAAATGGCAACCCCCAAGAATAGGCCGTCAATTGTCATTCGGTCCTAGTATTTTTTGAATTTCCTAGAATTTGTGGTTTTTTTATTTTTATTTTTTTAGGAGTGGTATTAATAAAAATTTCGGCCTTTGCTGATCGGAATTTTTTTTACAATATTTTGCGTTACTAACATAATGTAGGGCCAATAAAGTGAGATTTAACACAATATGTATATGATATATACATATACTTGTAAAAGTAAAAATTGTTAATTACCTCGCAAGTACAAAGTATAAGTATTTTTTTATGGTCAGTGAGCAAAAGCATCACTAACAATTATATTAAAATTTAAAAAGGTCTGTACAACGCCTCCACCCTGAAAATATAAATACAATATTCTAACCCGAAATTTTTAAAGTTTGCACAGTTTTAAAAAAAATAAACAAAAAAATCATCGTTTTTGGAAAATTTGAAATCTACCACGGCTGCAGAACGATTCTGCGGACTCAAATGCCGGAGACCGCATAGGCGTTTTGCGGATCCATTTTTTTTTTTTGGGTGTTTTATCGAGGCACCACGTGCATCCGTATGAGATATCTCAAATTTTTTAGTTTTTTAATATTTTTTTTGTTCTAGGAATGCGTGCCCCATTTATGAGATATCTCAAAGTTTGAAAAAAAAAAAAAATGGGTCCGCAGAACGCCTGTGCGGTCTCCAGCATTTGAGCCCGCAGAATCGTTCTGCGGCCGTGTTAGATTTCGAATTTCTCAAAAACAATGATTTTTTGGTTTATTTTTTTAAACAATGGTAGTTTTAAAAATTTCAGCAATTCTAACTATAGTATATTATCAAAGTAAAGTATTTGCCATCCAGCTTTTTTTCTTTTTACAATTGCATTATTTTCTATAATAAGTTCGGTCTGTCAACCAACAATCCAACATAGTGTATCTTTTCCTAAATAAATTATTTTAAGGAAAAAAGAGGTGATTTCTTGGAAATAAATTAATTCCTGGCACATCATTAATTGAACTTTAATTCGTCTGATCGCCTCTCCTAATTTATTCTAATCAAATAGCTTATATATATATTGTCATACTTCCCTCTCCTCATTTAAATAGAAAATATATATTTGAAGTAGGTAAAGTGCAGTAAATTCTTAACATAATACAATTTTATTAGTAACTTTTGCTGTATGAATTTCTGAATGGCTAATGCTGTTGTTTTTTCTACAAGGTTTCAACATTTTGAAAGATATTAATTTTTGTTTAAATTTACTAAAATACAAGAATTTCTTATATAAATTATCTCATTTTGAAAATTCAGATTTCTCTTTAATAAATATAATTTTGAAGTGAAAGCTCGAAAACAGAACCTAGTTAATAATAATGAATAAATAAATAATCATCCCTCATTGAATATTATCATAAGTATATAAGGAAAGGAATTAAATATAAGAGTTTTGATGCACATGCTTTGCATGTTAATATAATATACAATTCTTCAATTAATGATGAAAGTATGTAGTAAACAAAAGGATTTTGAAAAAACAGATACTACCATGAAATAAAATTGTAATTGATTGTTATTTTCATATATGTGGCTTCCCCATGTTGTAATTACTTCCGCTCATTTATGTGAACCTTGATATTTATACCCAAAATTTTTAAATATCCTTGCTAAAAAAAGATAAATTAAAAAACCACAAATACGTGAGAATTCGAAATTTACCAGGACTGCAACGTGAAATGGCGGCCCCATTCTTTGGGGGCTGCCATTTCATATTGCGGCCCCATTTGGAAACCAAATTTTGGCCAAAATCATTGAAATTTAATATATTTGTTTAATAATTTTCAAAAATGAAAAAAACAATTAATAATTTAAATATGTTAGAAAAAACATCAAACAAAATAGATAAAACATCTTATAATTTAGATGTACTAGAAGGACTCCGTAATATTTTTCAGGCAGAATATTTCCCGACTGTAAAAAAAATTAAACTATTTCTTAGTGTGTTATTGGAAAAAAAAATAAAAATGTTCTGGATCTGAATTATTGATCTCGATTCAAGTCAATTCTAGTAAATAAATAAATTATCGTGGTTTTTCTAGAACATTCAAATTGTAAGATACTCTATCTATTTCGAATTTTTTTTGCCATCATTACATGTCAAATTTTTTTTTTTTTTAAAATGAATGGAGTATCTTACAATTTGAATATACTAGAAGGATCACGATAATTTCTTTATTTACTTAGAAGTGACTTTTGAGTCAGGATCAATAATTCAGATCCAAAATATTTTTATTTTTTTCTAGTAATGCACCAAGAAATAGTTTAATTTTTTTTTTTATAGCTGGAAAAAATCTTGCCTGAAAAATATTTTAGAGTCCTAGTATATCTAAATTATAAGATGTTTTATCTATTTTGTTTGATGTTCTTTTTAATATATTCAAATTATTAATTGTGCTTTCTATTTTTGAAAATTATTAAACAAATATATTAAATTTCAATGATTTTGGCCGAATTTTGGTTTTCAAATGGGGCCACAACATGAAATGGTGGCCCCCAAAGAATGGGTCTGCCATTTCACGTTGCAGCCTGAATAAATCTTGAATTTTCCAAAAATAGTGGTTCTTTTGTTTGTATTTTCAGGAGGGGTATATTTTAAAAAATTTCGGTATATATACTTCTGAATTTTTTAGATTATTCAATCTTATACTCATTTATGGAACTCACATGCATGATATATATCCATGCAGCATATCTTCTCCGAATAAATATTAAAGCATTCACTATATATTAATTAGGTTTTGATTTAACATTTTAACTGTTGTGTGCTCCTCAAATCATGAGGAATGATTATGAACATCTTTGGGAAGATATGCTTGAGATTCTCTGGCATTCATTATACCGAATACTTTTTGTTGGGGGGTGCTGTAAAATACTAAGCCCAATGAAATTCCTAAACTGGGTGGTGGGTAATATACAGTTCAAATTATGACGGGCAGGATTTAAATTATTCTTATCCTATTATTATTGTTACATACTAGCAAAAAGAGCTAGCAGAATAAATGGTAAATTGCAATTAAATAAGGCCATTGCATTCTAAGCCCTCGATTTTCATTTAATTTTGAGTGAGATAAAATGTCAAATCAATCTCATCATCTGAGAACCCCACGTCATGCATGGCCAGCAGGCACCTTAACTGTTAACCTCTCTTCCATGCAGGAGCACTAAACCCTAGATACTTTTAATTAAGACCTATCAAATGACCATGCTTCTCTGCTCTAAATCACATCCATCCATCAATCCATATTTTTGAAAATGTAAATATAATCACATCATCACAATAAAAAACAGCAACCAAGGTCCATGCACTGATGCACATAAGTAGAAGACGACATAACCTTAATACCGAACCGTATTCTAGGTACCTAGAACCCTAGCCATTAAAAAGAAGGGCCCAAAAGTACTAGTTTACACAGATATTCATGCACATATCATTTCATCATAATGTCCTCTAATATGTGATATATATAATCTTATAAAGATTTAACCACTTCTAAGATATCAATTCAGATTCGGCTGCTCCTGTAGAATTGGGTCCCACAAAGCTCGAGTCATGATAGATAAATGGGCTTTGTAAAAAAGTGTCAAGCCAGTTGGGGGGAGTGGCAGGAACCAGTGCCATCTCTTCATTAGGATTTATATCAGATTGAAATGGAGAGACAGGGAGAGGAGGTAAAGGAAAGAGATTAACATCAGGTTCTTGGTAATGGAGATTACAAGGTTGGTGGTTGTGGAGAGAGTGCAAAATAGGGTTTTCTAGTGTTTTAAAGTCGAGGTATGGGAAGAGAGAATTAGGGTTTTGAGAAGAACACATGGGGTTGTGTGGATAGAACATTGGGGTCTTTTTATGATCACCTCCTCCTGTTATCTTGTGAAATATCCTGCAGATGACCCACTCTTCCTGTAAGATTTGACGCAATTAAACCAGAAACATTATCAGAAAATAATATATTTCATCAATGTCATTTTGTTAGATATATAGACTTCGATCTGTGAACTAAAGTCAACGGGCTGTGTTTGTCTGTTATTGTTTGTTATATAGTATCTTGAGATGTTCACTATTTATGAGCAAACAACAAATGACTTGAGAAAAAAAAATTAATGTTTTTTAGGGCAAATTAAGAGCTTTTTTAATTTGATTGCACACAGAGACTCCCCCATCTTTAATTAGTTTAGGACATTGTTAGAATAATAAAAATGACACACTTCAAAAAAACTCTGAAGGACAAACAAACTAACTAAGACATGGTAAATCATAGCTCGATCCGAATTGCATACCTTGCAAGCATGGCGGCACGACAAGTCGCCTTCAAGGCGGTACTCATGTAGGACCCACTTTGTCTTCTCACCGCGAGGGGCTCTTCCCTTGTAAAAGACGAGTGTTTTCTTCATTCCAACAAGGGCTCCGGTGACATTGCTTCGTACCTCCCGATCTTTACCCGTTGCCTTCCAGTATCCTGCACCGGTTGCCCGGTTTGTTCTTAGCCCGGTAGGGTACTTCCTGTCCCTCAGGCTGAAGAAGTACCACTCTCTTTCTCCCATCTTTGCCACATCTATTAATCATTTTCAAACAAAAAATAATTAAAAAATACATGAGGATATTCACAATGAATAATGTATCTCAGGTGAGCGCAAACAATGTTACAGAGGGCATAGGCATATATATATATATATAAGTACGCTTATGCACTAATCATGCATCCTACCTAGCCGACCTAGCCTATAGCTAAAAGCCTGAAACCTAAATTTATTCGGTTGTGCTAAGCTCCATTTCCAATGATTCTCATGATTATTGCATGGTTAATCAAATATTGTTCACTTCTATTAAATTAATAATCCTTTAATTTTATGCTCTTTTCAATTTTCATCTTTACTGATTACATGACTGGAATGCCAGAATAAATATTCGCCTTGTATGTGTGTGTGTGTTGGGGGGGTGGGTGGAGGGCACATTAATTGGACTTGTTTTTTTAAAAGGAAATATATTAGTACGGATGCAATTGCTTGTGAAAATAACATCAACATCTAGATTAAACAATTTTTGTACATTCTAACCTGTCTCTTGATTTAAACTCTTTTTCTTGATTTGATAAAAGTTTAAAGCAAGATGACACTACTTGCCTCTATAAAAAAAAAACAAAGAAAGAAAGAAGAAGAGTATATGAGAAACGAGAAACAAACAATAATAAGCAGAGGAGATAGTGATGTTACCAGGGAGTTCCCAAGGTTCAATTCGATTCAGATCAACCTCAACAATTTGAACCCCAGAGAAGCCTCCATGGAAAACCTTAGAGGCCAGATAAAATGTGATGAGCTCTTCATCCGTGGGATGAAACCTAAAACCAGGTGGCAACCCTTTCTCGCTTCCTTCTTCTCCATATATCTCCCACAATAGTTCCTCCATTGCATGCATTTTAAGAAAATTGTATCCACACTAGAAGATAAGA
This sequence comes from Carex littledalei, assembly GCA_011114355.1. Lineage (NCBI taxonomy): Eukaryota > Viridiplantae > Streptophyta > Magnoliopsida > Poales > Cyperaceae > Carex > Carex littledalei. The sequence continues at coordinate 12,564,683 of CM022091.1, forward strand.
GAAGGGGACGAGATGAGAAAAGACAGCTTGATAGATAGATTGTTTTGTAGTGATTTGGTAATTTTGAGTTCGCTAAGAGTTCTATGTAGTGCAGCCACCGAAACCCGGATATATATATATATATAGGCCTTTATCCAATTTAAATATTTCAATATAAATTACAAAAGAATAATAATAATAATAAATAATAGGAGTTCATGTTGGAGGCCGGAGGCTCTTAATATTGTTGTTTTTGTAATATTTTCTCATATGCCCCCCTAGAGCTTCTTATATTTCCATTTGGTACGCAGCTCCTCGTGTAATTTAAAACCTTCTTCTATACAGCACATTAATTATTTCAAGCGCTACAAATAATGAACAACATGACATGATATGATTATGAGAATGTCGTAAGATATATAGTGTGGAAACTCTGATAAGACAATTTAATTAGGTTGGCTACATATATGCTCATGTCAATGTGCTATTTATTTTTAGAATGATGTAATGTGTGTTAATTCAACTTAACAAAAATTATTTAAGCTGTAGTACATCAAGACAAATAAATGCAGAAGTAATGAACTCTCTCATTTGCATTGTTCTTAACCAGCTTTATTGTGAGAAAGGATTAATATTAGCTTAAATTTTAAGCCCATGCATCTCTTGCGCAATGCAATTTTTTTTTTTTTCCTTTTTTCAGGGGGAACAATTGAGAGGAGTGTAAATGAATTTGAACGGAGAGAGATGACAAAAAGCATAAAATAAAATAAAAATGAGATATAATAAATGTGGCGATGGGCAGGGCAAAGCAAAGGCTGATGAAGGCTAAGGAGCACCTGAAAAGGTCACAAATAGGGAAACTTTGTGTGGTTTAAATGGAAAATAAAGGAAGGACAGAGGGGAGCATTAAATGCTGAGCTGGTAGTTTAGGGATTTATGCGTGCATGTGTAACCAAACACATCTGAGCTCCCCGAGTAGGGGGTAACTAGGGCTAGGAGGGTTAAAGTTTAAAAAAGTACAAAAAAGTAAGGGCAGCAAGGGTAGAAACAAACAGTGAAGCATTGTTACGACATTGTTATCATCAGAATTGAACCGGACCGGTCGGTTTGACGGAGAAAACCGGCCGGCCTCTTTTGAGAACGTGGAGCACTGTGTCTCTATTGTGAAACTATATATTTCAAGGAGAAGAAGGTGGTATTAATAACCGGTTTAAAAAGCACCTAAGAGAAAATGTTGGGGAATGCAAAAAGGAAAATGTTGATGAGTTTGTCAACAAAAAATAAAGAAGATGAAGAAATGCGTTCCAACGAAGACTAATTAATTTCCTCTTATTTGACAAAGAAAAAGAAAAAAATAGGCTATTAAAAGGTTAATATATATTTTCATTTTTAATTTGGATTAGAACCTTTTCAATTATGTATAAATTTGATTCTTAATATATCATTTTTCATCAGAATCATGTATAAATATATATAATTATTTGATATCTTATCTTGGCATTTAATAAATAAAATTGTTTTAAAAAATCAACGGTCGATGCTTCAAAATTATATTTTACCGTACCGGATTGATTCTTGTAACATTGAGTAAAAGTATGCATGCATGCATGGTTGGTTTTTCAGAGAAAAGTTTTAATGCACGAGGGCCACCTTCTCAATTATTGCCACTATTTATTGCATCTGGATTCTACTTGTTAAATAACTATGTTCTATTTATATCAGGATGTTCTTTTCCGGTTAAATCTTCTGTGGCGCTTATATTGCAATGACAGGATCAGATTATTACATCTCCATCTAGCTTCCTATCTTTAACTGGTACGTACAAATCATATCATATATATATATATATATATATATATATAGAGAGAGAGAGAGAGAGAGAGAATGGCTAATATACAAACGTTTGTTCCTGGGCTCAGGAACAAACGATTTGGTTCTCCGATTTTCAAAGTCCAAACAGTCTATCCAAACCGTTAGATATTCAATCTATATTAAAATGTGCTTGGAGACCAAATTTTACATTTTTTGGAATTTTTTTACTATTTATTAAGCTGGTTTGAAAACCGCTGTTTTTATTAAATTTCTGCAGCATTGAAAAACAGCGGTTTTCAAACCAGCTTAATAAATAGTAAAAAAATTCCAAAAAATGTAAAATTTGGTCTCCAAGTAGATTTTAATATAGATTGAACATCTAACGGTTTAGATTTGTTGTTTGGACTTTGAAAATCGGAGAACCAAATCGTTTGTTCCTGAGCCCAGGAACAAACGTTTGTATATTAGCCATTCTCTATATATATATATATATATAGAGATGAGCTATGGTGAGACGTGGAGTAAAACAAGTTTGTACTTCACGCCGTATTTTTATTTTGAAAGTCCAAACGACCGATCCGAACCGCTCAACATGATCTCCATATTGAAATGTGCTTGGAGACCAAATTTTACATTTTTTAGAATTTTTTTACTATTTATTAAGCCACTTTGAAAATCTGAAAATCCGGGTGAACAGTGAAAAACAGTAAAAAATTCTGGACTGCCGGATCAGTGATTTTCAAAGTGGCTTAATAAATAGTAAAAAAATTCTAAAAAATGTAAAATTTGGTCTCCAAGCACATTTCAATATGGAGATCAAGTTTAACGGTTCGGATCGGTCGTTTGGACTTTCAAGATAAAAATATAGCGGCGTGGAGCACCAACGCGTTTTACTCCATGTAGTAGCATAGCTCAATTCTCTATATATATATATTCATATATATAAGAATCAAATATGAATTAACATAGACAATAAACTACTGGCTGAAGTGATAAATCACCAAAATATATAACTCAAAGATGCATGCCATATAAGTTTCCATGCATAGACATAGACTGTTAGACATAATATGAATATATAAGGATATTGGAGCCTTCTTTATTTAATAAAAATATAATTACCCTGTTAGAAAAGCTAATGCAGGGATACCTTGTGAGTCCTTTCTAGAGATAGTCGGACCCATATAACAAGGCGGGGGTTAGACTTCCGAACTATGGTGGTTAAATACATACTAGAGGTCAACTATGTAAATTTTTCGTGCTGGAAATGAGAGTCATTTTTTACAGCACCCATGATATTTTACTCTAAATTATATAAAAAATCATACATACATAAATACATATATTTTTTTTTAGAAAAATAGAGGTCAATTGACCCCATTCATGTTACTTGATATAAAGCCATTGAAATTATTTCTAGGAGGTGATTGGAACAATACTAAAAAATTGGACATTTATAATTGCAATATAAATAACTAATTAATGTTTCTAATGTCAGTGTACAATCAATTCTAATTAAATTTTAATGATTTAGTTTAAATTTTATATATCTATCGATTATAGAGTAAAGTCAAAATTAGTAAATCAAAATATATATAATGACATGGATCACTTAACAATTGCTTATTTGACAATCTTTATAATCTTCAAAAATAAAATTTAAATTTGAAACCCAACATTAATTATAGTCATGATGTAAAAGAAACACATATTATGTACACAAGAAATAATGAGACTTGATATATATATTTAATATTTCATCAGACATCAAGTTACTAATTAAAATTTCAACGGTATAAAATTAATAGTCATCGATGCATCATCAAACAATACTCAAATTGTATGAAACTTGATTGTTACATTATTTATATGTCCGGTAATATATCAATAAATTTAATTCATTTATTTTCAATTTTATTTGAATTTATTTGAAAAATCAATGTCAATATTAATGATAAGTGGTCTCTCCATGTATATAATTAATATTCTCTATCAAGTTACTAGCACATTATTTGCTAAAAAAATTTACTAGTACAATATATTTCCATCAATGATAAATTTAATAATTATTTTTGTAAAATAAGCTATGTCGTTACTAAAGTAACTCGATCCCTATCTTTTCTTTTACATAACTTATATATATATATAGAGGGGCTAATATACAAACGTTTGTTCCTAGCCTCCGGAACAAACGGTTCGGTTATCTAATCTTTAAAGTCCAAACAGTCGATCCAAACTGTTAGATATTAATCTATATTAAAATGTGCTTGGAGACCAAATTTTATATTTTTTGGAATTTATTTACTATTTATTAAGATGAATCGCTGATTTTATTAAACTTCTGCACCATTGAAAAACAGAGATTTTCAAACCAGCTTAATAAATAGTAAAAAAATTCCAAAAATGTAAAATTTGTTCTCCAGGTACATTTTAATATAGATTGAATATCTAACGATTTGGATCGACCGTTTGGACTTTGAAAATTGGAGAACCGAACTGTTTGTTCCGGAGACTAGAAACAAACATTTGTATATTAGCCACTCTCTCTCTCTATATATATACGGTCAAACTTTTTAAGTGATGTGTTTTTACTTATTTATATCAGCATTTTAGTAGACTATCTCCGCTAATTAAGTAATCCTAGAAATCCCTTGTCACTCCAGCTGCACATGAGGCTATTTTTTGATTGTCTACATAAGAACTAGACAATACATGAAGACCACCTTCCCCTATACTTTGTCTCTTTGTTTTGGTTCTACTACCTGATATGACCATGGTGATGGGCACATATTAGATCGTACCCTTTATCCCCAGTATCCTTCCAGCAGCATATACGGACCAAATGGTTACTCTGCAGGATAGTGACAAACGAATAGTTTGGATTTAGTTCTGCGGGATCAAAAATTCGTGATTTGGGTATAATTCGGGAATGATTCAGTACAACAAGGAAGCAAAAAAAAAAATTAACGTTTTTTTCGCGAATAATTCGTGATTCGCGTTTTATTCGCGAATAAAACGTATTATACGTTTTTTTGCATTTTATTCAGAATTTAGTTCGGAAACGTCAAAAAAACAAATAAAACGCGAATTATTCGCGAATTAATCGCGTATATTGTTACTATGCTCTCCAGTGCCTGCTCAAAGTGGAGCAAAACCTTTCGCAGTAGATGGTGAACTTGTCTTTTGCCACGAAAATTGATCAGCCTTTTGGTCTAGTGGAAAAGATAATATCTTATATGTGAAAAGTTATATTTTCAAAACTTAGATGAAAAATCTCTTGTAGATACTAAGCTAGTTGAGTAGCTTGATCTCCAACTTCACTAAAAGAATAAATAAAGAAAAAGTCATACATTTATATAATTAGTCACAAGCATTTAGTAATTAGTTCCCGAGCTTAGGAAAATCTATCCACTAAAAAATATTGTAAAAGAAGATAATTTTGGCTAAATAAATTTTTATATTCAATAAATATTGTGTATCAGTAATATATAGCACATTTTAATATCTAGCTGAACATATTGGAATGATGCACCATAAGCTAGCTTGTTCGGTTGTTATGAGATTGTGCAGCATGAGATTTCTCAAGTAAAGAAACTTATAAATTAATACGACAACCCGTGCTCATGAGTATGCACAAGAGGTTATGGAATTATGCTGAAATTAATGTTACGTTGTATTGTTAAAATAATTGTTGAAAAATTCTAATTTAAGAAATATATTCATGAAAACGGTACTTTTCATTTTTCAAAGATTTAGCAATGATACTAATTTTGTGATTAGTACTTTATTAATAGATTTGCGATCAATTCTAATAATTTCAAGTCCAATAATTAACTTAAAAATCATTATGATTTTCGATAACTGAATTTATATTTATAAATAGAGAGTTAAATTAGGTAATGTGAGATTATGATAATTTTATGAGATTCATATGCAAGCATAAGTAAATATAATAATTACAATTTATATAAGTATAACTATGCATTCAACATTAGTTTATTTGAAGAACTCGAGAAAAAAGATGAAGCAAGGGATTATGGGAAAAAAAAAATATTTGGCCTTTTTTTTTTCTTCACGGATTTGTAAAGAGATGAGAATGAAGATGGAAAAGAAGTGAACACTCCTAAAACTAATTTTGTTCCATTAAATACAAAATTCCATCAATTCTCACCCCTTCGAACACGCCTGAGGAATTATTTTTTTCTCAATTGGAAGTGTATATTTAAGCATGCATGTACCTATTGTGTGTTTTATCAGTAGCTTTATTTAAACATATAGCTATTTCTTGTTCGAGGGAAACATGAAATATATATTAGCATGAAGGGATACTATGGAATCGGCTAAACAAAACCCATTAGTTTTTTGGAATTGCTCCTTTCTCTCCCTACTCTATTCTAGAATCAAATCATAAATACAGATTGTACCAATGGTTTCTCCTCTCTCTTGACCATATGGCCCTTACCTATTTCAATTTTTTTTTCAGTATTGAGGAGCCCTGTCTCTAATGGAACCATCACGTTTGAAGGTACCTTCATTCTCTCTCTCTAATGGAATGTATGATGGGCTTAGCTACTGAGTACTTTAGCAGACAAATTAAGGGGCCATTGGTAGAAACATCTTTCAAGCTTGTGATTGGAGTTCAAGTGAAATTGAATGGAAATGCAAAAACTAAGAAGTAGAAGATTGCACGAAGGGTGCTCGATCAAATGCCTCAGTGACCCTTATTTCCAACACTTCCTTTAGTTATTGGGTTTATTCATAATTTTGAGTTGAAGTCCGTAGGCGTTGAATCTTTTCTACCTACTATACATGTTTTTCTCCTTAATTAAGTGATAAGAACTATTCTTCCTTGTAAATCAATATATTAATGTCTCTTTTGAGAAATTTCTTGTAAAATACAAAATCACGGTTAAATGAGAAGAAAGAAAAGATGGGAGTCAATAAGACATCATTATACCATATTAGAGGTCTGTCTAACAAATTTAATATTCACGCTGATCAAGTTCACACGAATCTCGATGCATATCAGACCGCCTATCCAATCCTTGTTAGATGAGAGCTGTGTGTGCTTCCTTAGGAGAGCACAGGAGGATGGAGGAGAATATAAGAGATTCTTATTTTTGTATTTTGTTTTCTTGAAGCAATTTGATCCCAATCTAATTAAATGGGAAGATGAATCAGAATGACAAGTTTTTTTTTGTTGTTGTTGTTGTCATTCAACAAACCGTAGGCCGACATTTTTAATATTAATATCCAAAGTTTAATACAAATTATTATTTATGCCCAGAATCCGAGTCTATTTCGAAAAATATCCAAGTCGGCCAGAAAATGGCCGGCTTAGATAAACCAGCCATTTTCTGGCCGGCTTACTCTTTTTTTTTTTTTTAGAGACACTATGAAGAACAAAATAATGAAATCTAACACTGCAAATTTGAATTTTTTTGTTTAAATTATTTGATAGATTACTTCTTTTGATATATAATTAGCATATTTATACTAAAATACGCTACATTACTTGAAATTATGTTGAATTACACTATATTAAGTTAAATTACACTAAATTACATTACATTACGCTAAAATACGGTAAATTACGCTAAATTACATATGAATAGGGACGATATCTTCACTGAAAAGGCGAAATACGACGGCGAAACTTCAAACGGTCATAAAACGGCGCTCGAGTGTCCGATTTCAGCAAATGACCACTTTTCGGAAAGCTTGCGAAAATGCGCATGCGTCCGTGCCCACGATGCTGGATTCCAAAATTCAGAATTACCAAAAAACAAAGGGAAGAGCCTCAAAACTTGAGTTGAAGTTTCTGATTAAGATTTTCATTTCTATTATTCAATCCAAGTAGCTCAGTAAATTAGTTACATAATTAACTTGTACAATACCAATTTTTACTATTTTTGGAATTTTTTTACTATTTTTTATGATTCATGAAAGATGGCACAGAATCGGTCTACTTTGGCGTAATTTTGCGTAGTTTAGCGTAATTAGCGAAGTTATTGTAATTTAGCGTAATTTAACATAATTTAGTGTAATTCAACATAATTTATTGTAATATAGTGTAATTCAACATAATTTCAAGTAATGTAGCGTATTTTAGTATAAATATGCTACTTATAAATCAAAAGAAGTAATATAACAAATAATTTAAACAAAAAATTCAAATTTTCAGTGTTAGATTTCATTATTTTGCTCTTCATAGTGTCTCTAAAAAAAAAACGAGTAAGCCGTCCAGAAAATGGCCAGTTTACCTAAGCCGGCCATTTTCTGGCCGGCTTGGATATTTTTCGAAATAGGCTCGGATTCTGGGCATAAATAATAATTGGTATTAAACTTTGGATATTAATAAAAATGTCGGAACCGTAGGCATCTTACAATTACTCAGATTACAACAATCATTTCTAACAAGATCTATCTGATATCAAGTTATAGAAACAGAGCAGCTTAATCAGAAAAAACTGGGGGAATTTATGTCCCACACAGTCCCAACCGTTAACTCTTTCATTTTTTTGCCAAATTGTCAGCCAATTCATTCTGGCTTCTTTGAACATGAACACAAGAAACGAGTTAAACTCCTGTAGCAGATTCCAAACCTCCACAATCTCTTCAAATGCTCTCAAATCTGCATTCAATGGCGGTTGCTAACTCAAGTAAATTCTCACTAGCTCTAGGCAATTCGAGTAAAAGGAGCACTCTTTTATACCCAGTCCGATTACAATACCACAAAATATATCAAAATTCATGGTTATTCAAGTAGAATTCAAGCATGAACTATATTTTGTAGGTTTCATACCTTATTTTGTGGTATTGTCCCACTTAACATATGGTTGACATGTTAATTAGCCAATTTTAATTAATTAAATGGCATCATTGTCCAAATAATTAAATTCCAAATTTTTAGAGTACAACAGGCATCAAAATGGGACATTACATGGAGCATGCAACACCTCACACGAAGTGCACAACATGTGAAATGGCGAAAAATACAAGAAAATCCGCTAAGTCAGGAATCCTTGCGGCCTTCTCTATGCCACATGCGGCATGCCCTGAGGCCGCACGATTCGTGGACTGTCGTAAAAATAGGCAATTTCCTGATAGGCCTTCTAGAAAGACGCATTTTATTAAGAGCCAAACTATTTTAGCTATTTTTGGCTTCATCTATCCAATCATGGGTGGACCCCACGCCCCCCACTACTTTCACTACTCCACCTCTCATTTTAGGAAGGCTATAAGTACCCCTCTTGTAATAGTATTTAGTTTACGTGTTTAATTGTGTCAAGTCCAAAATAGTAGACTAGCAATCCTTATTGTTAGGTTTAGTTAGAGAGTTACTTAGAGAGAGAAGGGAAGCCATTATAAGCCAAGCAAGAGAAGAATGTGTCATCTAAGGAGGCAGATGTTCTTCCATCTTCAATTGGGTTGTAATTTTTGTTCTATTTATTTTATTCCTTTTATTTTTCCATGGAGATGAGAAGCTAAACTTCTCATCTCTAGAGTGAGGGTTGTACTTGAATTCTTAATTATGTTTTAGTATATGTTTATGTTTTGATTATGTTATGGCTTGAGTTTTCCTTTGCACTTTAAATTTCTTTATATCGTATCCTTGCATACATAGTACTGTCTACTATATGTCAATGATCTCCATATTCCAATAGGTGTTAAGTCGTTGCATTCTTGTGTGAGAAGGATAATGCATGTAAGTACTCCAAACACTTCGGCTAACGAGGCTTGGCAGTGGTTCAAAGACTAGGGTTAGAACCCAGTGGGCTCCATTGGCATGATAACATAAATTGTATATTTAAATAACATTAGAAGACACTTAGATTAAGTAGGGTCTTTGGGATATTTCAACTATAGTAGTACAGGGAAATAATATAATTGCGTACCTAAAATACTTTAGTCTTGATAGCCCAAAAGTCGATCTCAAAATCAGAAAACCTTTCAAATCACATAAACAAACATCCAGCACGCTCTGCGGGTAGTGACAGTGCAGCATGCGGGATAGCTGTGGGGCAATCTAGGCCGCATGGGATAGTGACAGTGCCTCATGTGACGTAGAGAGACGTCTAAAATTATATTTACATGATTAAGAAGGACATAAACCTGAACTCTAGAGGCTCTCTATCTACTGTATAACTTTTACCTTGATTGCAATTATCACCACCACCTCAAACTTTTAAGAAACCCGATAACCTAGACTAGTAAAAATTATTTAAAATTTATTACACTATCTATGTGGATTGACACTCCAATCATACTACACAGTAGGATTATGCGTTTGTGATCTGAACGTAAGTAAAAATTAAAGTTTATAAATCATTTAAAGTAGTAGTTCACTTTAGACTCATCAGCCAATTGTTATATGGTTATAATATTTCAGTTTTTTTTTTTCTAAGGGAGCAACAGACTAAATTTATATAGCAATTATATTAAATGAAAATTATGGACGAGCTGCAAAAGGTAGGGGTGTCAACAGGTATGGTAAGGGTTCGGTGGAAGCATTTTCATATATGTACCAGTTACAAATTGTTCTTATCCGTATCTTATCCTTGCCCGCTACAAATTATTTATACGTACCCTACCCTTACCTGTTATGGTTGTCGGATAACGAAACGGTAGCGAGTAAATAACGGGTAATACTAATATAATAATTATTTTTATTATTTATTAAATGAAATATTAAAACATATACATTCATTTCACACATGTATAATACTTTATTAAAAAAATCCTAATCATAAGCGCAAATAAACTAATTAAAGTACTCTTTTCAATACTCACTAATATCTATAATATATATAATTTTTTTTATCATTACTTGATCGGATAACGGATACGAAATAGGCTTTACCCGTACTTTTATCCGATTAGATAACAAAAAAACTTTACCCGTACCCATACCCAATATGTTTACGAAAAAAATCTTACTTGTACCCGTCTTATTAAATACGATATGGATCGGGTAAACGAATAAAATGGTGCCATTGACACCTCTAGCAAAAGAAACATTAAGGCAAAGGGGGTTTTTTATTACTAAAGAAATAGAAAATATATATTAAAAAATTTTGATTTTTTTTATTATATATTTCTACGACTTTTTCTGCCTGCATATAGCTTCAATTAACTTATGAAATCAAATGACAACCTGAGCAGAATTAAGGAAAATAGCCGAATGGATATATTCTTACTGATTATTAAGCAATATAAAACGTCAAAAAAAAAAATGTTGCTATCAACTATGGCATATTTATACAACTGCATATAGAATAACAGAGCCAAAGCCTAGTTATGCCCAGCATGTTTTCCTCTTTTACACACGTGTGGGACTGACAAATTACATGGTGAAAATTAGCTGTAAGGTACAGGTCCTTGTTATCTTTCAAAAAAAAAAAAAAAAAAAGGTACAGGTCCTTGTTATATCTCTGAATTCTTGAGTACCATTCAAAAAATTGGCGTATATACAGCTTTGGAAGACTGTCACAAGGTATTGAATTGTGATATAATAAATTTTAGTGTGTTATCTATGCAAATTTAATATACGAGTGACAAATATACTTCTTATATGCACTCTAGATGTGTTTATAGTTTTTTTTATAAGAAAAAATTTCATGTATACCCCTCAAAAACCTCGAAATCAAGTACTCCCCTCTCTAAAGTTTATAATATCATATTTACTTTTCTAAGTTTTAAAACTCACAAATTTACCCATTTTATTGTCTTTTCTATTGAAACCCATTTTACCCATTACTAATATATATGTGTGTGTGTGTGTGTGTGTATATATATATAGGAGAGTGGCTAATATCAAAACGTTTGTACCAAGGCCCTCGTGCAACCAAGTCGTTTTCGGATTTTCAAAGTCCAAATTGTCGATCCAAACCGTTAGATGTTCAATCTATATTAAAATCTACTTGGAGAGCAAATTTTACATTTTTTGGAGTTTTTTTACTATTTATTAAGCCACTTCGAAAATTGCTGATCCGGGTGAACAGTAAAAACAGTGCAACCAAATTCTGGACCATGTGATCAGCAATTTTCAAAGTGGCTTAATAAATAGTGAAAAAATTCCAAAAAATGTAAAATTTGGTCTCCAAGAAGATTTTAATATAGAGATCACATCTAACGGTTTGGATTGACCGTTTGGACTTTGAAAATCCAAAAACGACTTGGTTGCACGAGGACCTTGGTGCAAACGTTTTGATATTAGCCACTCTCATTTTACATATTTTAAAATTTTTTTACTATTTTTTTAGATATGTAGAAAAACACTTGATCTGAATCGTACATAATTTTTAGATCAAGTGATTTTCTACCTATAAAAAAAAAAGTAAAAAAATTATAAAAAATGTAAAGTTTGGTTTGCAAGTACATATTCATATGGAGATCTTGTTAAACGGTTCGGATCGACAGTTAGGATTTTGAAAACTCAAATATTGAGCCGTAGCACGGAGGCCCTCTATGCTATGCATAGCATATTAGCAATTTCCTATATATATCTATATATAGTTGAGCTACGGTGATTCACAAAGTAAAGCGAGTGTTTTACTTCACACTCATATTTTGCAATTTTAAAGTTCAAAAGTCGATCCGAACGTTCAAGTTGATCTCCATATTAAATTGTGCTTGGAGACCAAATTTTACATTTTTTGGAAATTTTTCACTATTTGTTTAGAATTTTTTAAAATCATTGTTTTTGATGGTCCATAATTTTATGAAAAACAACAATTTTAAAAAATTCTAAAAAAATAGTAAAAAATTCCCAAAAAATGTAAAATTTTGTCTTCAAGCACATTTTATTATGGAGATTATGTTGAATAGTTTCGATCGACTTTTTGGACTTCAAAAATGAAGATATGAACGTGAATTACAATAGCCCAACTCTCTCTCTCTCTCTATGTGTGTGTGTGTGTGTGTGTGTGTGTTTGTGTGTAGCATGTTTCAGGAAAAATGCCAGTCTTCTAATTGGTCGGTTTTTGAGGACGAATGTGTAATTTCTCTAAAGCATGATACATATATTTTTTTAATAAAGGGTAAAATATGTATTTTATAAATTTAAAATTAGTTGTAATAGAAAAGACAATAAAATGGATAAATTTGTGAGTTTTTGAAATTTAGAAGGGTAAATATTATTAACTTTAGAGGAGGATATGTAATTTCGAAGTTTTTGAGGGGCATACATGAAATTCTCCCTTTAAGAAATAATTCTGATTTAAACACATTAATTTCCGACCATAAGCTATATATCAAAAATGAATTAACAAATAAGACCGTGCAGGCTGCATTCACGGCCTTTAACATAATTATTAGTAATTAATTACCGATGTAAACAACATTAAAAGAAATGGATTATACATTTTCTTAGCTAATGGAGAAGATCAATGTGAACTGGACATGAAGCAATGGGGAAATAAATGACAGTAAGGGGTTGGTAGAAGGGGATTTACACGAGTTGGAAAGATCCATCTTTTGTGGGTCGTACAAACTCAGCTCCAGGCCTCCAGCCAAACCGCAGTCCCTTTAATTTTAGGGGGAATTTCACGTATACCCCTCAAAAACTTCAAAATTACATATTTCTCCCTCTAAACGTCAAAAACTAACAAATTTACCCATTTTATTGTTTTTTATATTGAAACTCATTCTAAATTTATAAAATAACCATTTTACCAATAAAGGCATAAAAAGTCCATCGGACTCAAATTTGAATATGAAGAGTTCCTCTACTGTCCGATCCACGCGCATTGCATTAAGATTTGTGCGTGTAGCTTCAATATATGTACGTGTTGGCTTTAAGATTCGTGCTGATCCAGCGCACACGGATTTTAAAGCAATTTCGATCCGCGCGCATCACATTAAGATCTGTGCACGTTGCTTCAATATTCGTGTTGATCTAGCGTGCACAAATCTTAAAGCAGTTCGGACAGTAGATGAACCCTTCATATTCAGATTTGAGTATGATGGGCGTTTTATGCTTTTAATAGAGGGTAAAATGGGTATTTTATAAATTAAGAATGAATTTTAATTTAAAAGACAATAAAATGGGTAAATTTGTGAGTTTTTGAAGTTTAGAGGAGGAAATACGTAATTTCAAACTTTGGAGGAAGAAATACGTAATTTTGAAATTTTGGAGGGGTATACCTGAAATTCCCCCTTAATTTTATTGTCATCTCCTTCAATTTTACGCATAACCCTTTGTTCAATTTATTACCATCTTACCCCTCTCGGATTTTGGAGTGTATTTTGTTTCTCCCTACTAAAGCTAGAATTTATAAACTTCTATGTTATATGTGTGTTGTATTTTAAGCAATATAAAACGTTAAAAAAAAATAATGTTGCTATCAACTAGGGCGTATTATACAACACTTGAGAGTAGGTCCGATGGGCATCGGATCTACTTTGGTTCGATGGGCTTAATCACCTCGATTTGCTTTAAGATTCGTGCGGAACGCTTTAAACTTCGTACGTATCTGTTTTAATTTTTGTGCACACAAATTTTAAATTAGATCGGATGACCATCATGCTCGTTGAACCTAAAAATAGATCCGATGGACATCGGACCTACTTCATTCTCATTATACAACTGCATATAGAATAACAGAGCCAGAAAGCCTACTTATACCCAGCATGTTTTCCTCTTTCACACACGTGGGGTGGGACTGACAAATTACATGGTGAAAACTAGCTGTAAGGTACAGGTCCTTGTTATATCTTCTGAGTTCTTGAGTACCTTTTAAAAAAAATGGCATACAACAATTAATAATGATAAATATATTACGTAAATTAATATTTGATGTATAATTTAAGCAATATAAATCTATAGAGTGAGTCTATGGTACTATGCATAGTACGGATTGGTCCGTACTACGGATCAATATTTTCGTTTTCAAAATTCTAACAGTAGATCCGAACCGTTCAACATGATTTCCATATGAGAATATACTTGTGGGCTAAATTTTTTATTTTTTAGAATTTTTTTACTACTTTTCAGATAGGTAGAAAATCACTATTTTTGGATGGTCCAGAATTTTCAGATCAAGTGATTTTCTATCTATCTTAAAATATAGTAAAAATATTCGAAAAAATATATAAAATTTAATCTGCAAGTACATATTCATGTGGAGATCACATTGAACGGTTCGGATCGACCATTAGAATTTTCAAAATGAAAATATGACTCCGTAGTACGGACTAATCCGTGCTATGCATAGTACCATATACTCACTCAAATCTATATGATGGTGCATGCAACAGCATAATTGTTTGACTCCATAAACCATTTCTATTAATATATAAATTTCTGTTGTATAAATATATAAACTAACATGAATCCATCTGTATTAAACAAAGCTGGTATAAACGAATTAAGCCCCTTTATAAATACATGAGGATATTTATAAAGTTCTTCTTTATGAATTTTAGAATTAAAAAATGTTGTTATAATCAATATAATCCAAAATTAATGTTGTTATTACAAAGCATAGGCGGCTCTTTTATGCAATTGTATATCGTTAGTATCACAGTTATTAAAATCGGACCGAACCGGTCGGTTCGACCGGAACAAACCGTAACTGGCTCCCTTTTCCGGTTTGATTCGTTTAGCAGACCGCATATGATATTGAATCGGTAATGAACCGGTTTTTTTTTCTAAAAACCGCAAGTCGATTTAAGAAAAACCCTTTTTTTAACTGGTTCGGTTTTAAGTGATTTTTCCATGCATTAAATGAAGAGAGAGAATAAAAGTAGGCAGCTAGACTGGCTACCAATCTACCATGACCATACATGCACACGTGACAAGTAAAAAAAGTAAACAGATGACTTAGTATTTGATTTGTCTTGTCAAATTTGCACATAAAAACCCAAATATTTTAGATATTTTGAAATGAATAAAAACCCAAATATTTTAGATATTTTAAAAGAATTATTGTGTATTGTGTATATTTATTTCTTTTCAAACAACAATTGTTATTTTATTATTGATAAAAAATTTCGTAACTATTTATCAAAATTGCATTTGATAATTATCAAATAAAAATAAATTTCAGTGATTATATTTTTCCCTATAAAAGAAACATTTGATCATTTTTTTATCAAATCGGTATTTTCATTCTATTTAGATATTAAATTTTGAAATATATATATTACATTGATTTTATATTATATCATTGAATATATGTACGAATTTTCACAGATACAATATTAACAATGTGATTTATAATAATCATCATACATCATATATATATATAGCAAAGTTAGGGTGTGATGTGCTCACCAAGAGGGGTTGGTGAGCACACCTCCAAAAGTCTATCGGATTGTCTTCCAACGACGAATTCAAACTGTTGAAATCCATCTACTTCATAAGTGATGCATGTACATGAAATTTTTTGAAAGTTTCGAATTCATTTAGTACAAGATCAAGCGGTCAAAGAAATGATGAAAAATGAATATATAAAACAACTTATAAAAGATTCATTTGTTTTTTTACCGCTTGACTTTGTACTAAATGAATTCAAAATTTCCAAAAAAATTTATGTACATGCATTACTCATGAAGTAGATGGATTTTAACGGTTTGGATTCATTGTTTGAAAACAATCTGATAGACTTTCGGAGGTGTGCTCACCAGCCCCTCTTGGTGAGCACACGACACCCTAACTTCGCTATATATATATATATATATATATAGGAGGAATCCACTTACAACATTTGTAAGTTACAACATCTTACAACAATTCAATTTTATGATTTTCAAAGTCCAAATAATCGATCCAAACCGTTCAACATGATCTCTATATTAAAATGTGCTTGGAGATCAAATTTTATATTTTTTTAAATTTTTTTATTATTTATTAAGTATTTTACAAAACTGTTGTTTTTAGACAATTTTGGACCACTGGAAAATTACAATTTTGTAAAATACTTAATAAATAGTAAAAAAAAATGTGAAATTTGATCTCCAAGCACATTTTAATATAGATTTCATTTTGAACGGTTTAGATTGACTATTTAGACTTTAAAAATTGCAAAACTAAATTGTTGTAAGATGTTGTAAGTGAATCCCTCCTCATATATATATATGTAGAGGATGGATTCAATTACACCATTTTATGATGACACATCTTAACACCATATATTTATAAGTTATTTTTGTGAATTCAAAGTCATTAACATGATCTCCATATTAAATTGTACTTGGAGAACAAATTTTACATTTTTTGAATTTTTTTTAGTATTTATTAAGATGTGTACAAAATTGTTGTTTTCAGACAATTTTGGACCATTGAAAAACAATTATTTTAAAAAATTCTAAATAAATAGCAAACAATTTTCAAAAAATGTAAAATTTGGTCTCCAAGCACATTTTAATATGGAGATCATGTTGAACGGTTCAGATCAACTGTTTGGATTTTCAAATCGCAAAAATAATTTATAAACATATGGTGTCAAGATGTGTCACCATAAAATGGTGTAATTGGATTCCTCCTCATATATGTATGTATGTACGTACGTAGGTATATATGTATGTGTTAGTATTTTAATAAACCAGCAATTAAACCGGTCGACTCATTGGTCCTACCAGTAAACCGTTAAACCAAAGCTTTACTGGGTTGATGTCCAATCCGGTTCTAATAACATTGCTTAGTAGAGATGACTCCTTAACAATGGGTAAATATTTTAACATAGAGTCAAAACTGCGCTGTTAAAATATTTAATACTTAACAATTCCGATTTCTAATTTATATTTTTTACAATGAAGTTAGTTGATAGATTACATAGAGAACGAAAATATATATTAAGTAAAACAATAGGGGCTCTCAGCAGGTCCATTCAGGCACTCAAAAATTTAAAGAGAGCAATTTTTATGCAACAGTGGTAGGCGAGAGTAGCTAAACAGCTAGGGGCTGCGGGGTTTGACGTGGGTTTGGTTCTTACATAGTAACATGGGGTTTTGGGCTCTGTTTTCTCTGTCAGCAACTGAAAGTCCATCTGCCACACCTCTGCTTTTGGATTCAAGTTTGCCATTATTTCTTTAATTATTTGGTACTAATTGGTCCGTACGCGTACACTTTCTGCGTCTCTGTCATTTCTTCACCTTCACTCAATGTATGGCATGTTACTTTATTGCATGGATATGGAGATAGTTAAAGAGTAATAGGTGCTTTTGTTCACCAAAGCCTTCAAGATATCTCAAGTCACGAAAGAAGGGTAGAGGTGATTAATGAGTGAGTTCGAGCCAGTTGGGGTATATTTGTGTTCAGTTCATTAACTTAATGAGCGAGTCGACTCAAGTTAAGAAGACTATTGAATTGACAGCTGTGTTCATGTTCGGTTCGTTAAATGTTTGAGTTGACTCGTGCTCATTAAGTGACTCGTTAAGAAATCAAGAATTTTGTTTCGAGTTTTTTGTTTCAGATACATCATTAAAAATTAATTAACATTGATAAAATTTAACAAAGTATCATAATCTAACCTGCTTAAACAATACATAATTTTAAAAAAAATTTATCCATAAGCAAATTTAACAAAATCAAATAGTTATCTTCTTGTCGATTCGCAAGGCCCTACACACATGTCATGTGCTCACAACCAGTGTTATAAAATGCGGTTCTATGCGGCGCATATGCGTATGTAGTCTGCTGCCGCATGAAAAATGCCTATGCGGACCGCATCTGCAGTCTAGGCTAAAAATGGATTCCAAAACATTCAAAACCCATTACCGGACATAAAAATATGATGAAAACGGGTTAAAAATTACCCGGAACCCATTATTTGAGTCCCAAGCCCGAATCTAGAATCCATTATTTGAGTCCCACATATGCTGCGCCTCAATGGCTTCTTTTATAGGTGCTCCAGCTCTTTGGTTTAATTGTTTTGAAATTGTAGGACTAAATGAGGGAGTAAAAACCGGATTGGTGCTGGATTCTGCTGGGTGCTGGACTTCCGCTGGGCTGCTGCTTAACTGCTTGAGTTGCGTTGAGTTGTTGGGCTGCTTAAAATTATTAAACTCAAATAATGGAGTTCCATTTCTTATATAACTAAAATTATAAATTTTATGGATGGGTTGTCATATGAATTGCATATACTACTAAAATCCGCATATATAAGTCCGCATTAAAATCCGCATATGCGGTATGCAGTGACCTTCCGCATGCATGAACAAAACCGCATTTTACAACACTACTCACAACTATCTCCTTTTCACAGACATACAAATTTACATTATCAAAACAATAATAAAAATGATTCTTCAACCAGAAATTTGTTATTAAACAAAATAAATTAATTAACCAGAAATTGGGTCAGTCTTGAATTAACAAAATAATTTCATGTAACTAAGTTGGATTTGGGTTTGATCCGGTTGGGATTGGATGTGGCATGATTTCATATAACTCAGTTCTTATTGAGCGAGTTATGAGCGAGTTGGGGTATGCTCGTACTCAGTTCATTAGATTAACGAGCGAGTTGTTAGCGAACGAGTTACGAGCGAGTCACGAGTTATGAGCAATTTACTCAACCGAAGGGAGTATTTGCGGAAATATATTTCTGCTCGTGTTGTCCAATATCAAGTTTGCTTTAAAAAATTTAAAATAAATATTATTAGATATTAAAGTAGGTTGTCATTTTCGTTTTCGTTACTATTATTATTTTTTAAGTGGTATAACTGCAAAAATTAATATTCTGTTTTATACATTGATCGTGCTTCCTGAGAAGTTTATTTTCACTAAAATAGCAATTTTCATTTAAAAAAAAAAAGTAGTAGGTGTTGGACATGCGACTGATAAATTATAAAATCATGACAAATCATGTGTTTCGTGTTTTCTCTAATGTTTTAAGTACCTAGGCATGCCATTTTTTTTGTATGATATGAAATTTCACAATTTTGTTTAAGATTCATACAAATTTTGAAGTATTGGAGGAAACTAATTTTTGAGTAAAAGTTTTATTTAGTAATTTAAATTCAACAAATATATTTCATTTATTAATAATAAAATTGTCAGCTTAAGGAACTAATTGTTGTCAACTTAAGCTAATTATATTTAACAAAATAACAAAATTGATTTACTATAGTCATTAATCAGAGAAGTCCATTAAATCTGCAGTGAAGTGTTAACAAATATAGAGGTTGGATTGAAAATTTAGAAAATAACACGATTTACCATTAAGCTAAAACAGTCTGCTGGTCTTCCGGTAAGAACTGTTTTATATTAGTATAATTTGTTTTGGGTTTCTTATAACATTTTTTATTCTTGTTCAGTAGATGTAATTGTATTTTAATTAGAGTTTCTTATAATATTTTTATATGCTTTTTCAGTAGATGTAATTGCCAGTTCTCTCGTGACGTTGAATTCATTTTTATTGAAGTGGGTAGGCTTGGCCTATTTTAATTAAAAAATAAATAAGAAATATTTTTGCAGGAAGCGCTTGCTTTTAATTACAAAAAACTTCGCAAGATTTTCGAAATTGATGATTGTCTTTCAAATATATTTTTATTGTATTTTCTTAATTAGTAAGTTATTTATTAAATAAGACTCAGAGTTTTTCTAACTTAGCTACTTAACAATATGAAATATTACGGGAAGTCACAAATTCAAAATTTGAATGAAAGATTTTTTATAAATATTAAACTTTGTTCGAATGAAATTTTTTTTATAAATATTAAACTAATTAGGTCCTTTGACTCCATCTTTACTAAAAAAAAAAATAACAATATTATTTCTGGCTTTTCAAAAATCACAATACATTTGACAGATCTTTTGGACTTCTCTTGATCTATTAGTTAGTAGCTACAAAGCACAGAAAAGTCCAAATCCCTAACAATAAATCGTAACCTATAAAAATTAAGATAGCCATTTAGTCGGGTACGATAGTAGAAGCTAGCCCGCTTTCATTGCGGCCCGAAATCTGCTAATTTCGTATGTGGGCTTATCATATGTCGGCCTGTCAAAAGCAGTTCTTGTTTCACGGAGTTGTCAATTCACGTTTGAAAGCCAGAAGTAAGGGTGTTCATCGTCCGGTTTGGTTGAAACCGAACCGAACTAGACAAACCAAAGTAATAATTCAGTTTCTAAAATAGAATCGAACCGAACCGAAAATATATTAATTCAGTTTCTAAGAAATAAACCTGGTATTAAGAAATAAACCGAAGTATTTAAAGTAATTGATTAAAAAAAACCGGGGTATTAAGAAATAAACCGAAACGGTCTGGACCAAATTCATAATGTATAAATGTTCGGTCGGTTCGGTTATTTCGGTTTTGAAAATTTTCAAACCGAACCGAACCGAAATTATAATTCGGTTTTAAAAAACAAACCGAACCATTAAACCGAACAAACCGAACTGTTTGATCCAAACTAATTCGGTTCGGTTCAAAACCGATTAAACCAGACCCAATGAACACCCTTAGCCAGAAGTGGCCTTTGAGCTCTACAAATTTCCATTTTTCTCCCAATCGGCAATTTAATAGATTATATTTATATCAAAGCCATATTCCTGCACCATAGATCACCACACCAATATTTGTAACTAATAATTGCAGGACGTAAATGTGGTAAAGATATGTTAAAGATTGAATAAACCTCACGAACTTAATTTGTGATAATTTGTAAGGATGAAGATGATTTGATATTATTTAAAAAATATTTGCTAAAGTTATTGATGGGTAGAAGTTTTTCTTTCTAGTCAAACTAATGCAAGCTACGGCAAGTCCGAAACAATTGATCTTCTGTTTGTGAAAGCAGCTTTTCTATTTGTTCAAAGAGGGGTTCAACTATTCACGGGGCAGATGCAGGATTTCTGTTGAGAGAGCAGAAATCGAGTTCAAATGGTTTATCGGGTTCAAACTCATTAGCTAATTGGATCCAAATTTATAATATAAATCTCTCAACTAACATAATTTATGGTACAAATGAACTGGTATCAGATTCCGGAGCTGGTAACAAACTATTCCTTTGTTATTTTGACCATTACTTTATAAACTTTATAATATGACAGTATAAAGTGAACTATGTAACGAAAGCTTAAAATTGGAATAGGTTAATTTGGTATCAAATTCTTTTTCTACGGTTGGTCTTTGCTTTATTTCTTATTGCATAAGCTGTGAACAAGCACGGAGCATCTTAGACTTAAATTAGGCACAAAAAACTGTCACACTCTCTCACGTTTCCAGCATGTGAAATCAAATAAAATTAAAATTTACCATAATGCTCCAGGGTGTTGCCTAACAGAGAGAACTAGAGGTGTTATCAGGTCAGGTAGGGTCCGGATACTATTATATTTGATTTTGTATTGTAAAAGTGTTCGGTCCGAATTTCGATCCATATACTTATTAGTTTCAAATCAGGTCGAGTCCGGATCTGGGTATCTATCTACCCGTAGATATTTCAGGTCAAGTTTCCCGGTTCCGGGTAGATAGATACCCATAACTTGTTTGTGAATTATCGGGTCCGTCCAGATCAGGGGCAAGTTTGGATTCGGAGCCGATACATGTACAACTCACAAGCATTTGAGAAACCCTTTATGTTTAAATATAATTATAATTTCTTAAACATCTCAATATATATCATTATAATATAAATTAAAAATTTGCTTCAAAATAAAAAGTATACTATTGTTCTTGTTCATATATAATACAATATAACATGCAACATAGCAAAATAAAATAACAACCCTACATTAATTTGTTTCAATCAGTGAAATTTCCTTTTCTATGGTTCTAAAAATTCATAAATGGAATATTAATACCAATTTGTTTCAATCAGTGAAGAGATCAATAACTTCCAATTATCTGTGCAGAAAGGTAGATATATGATAGACATTATTTCATTCAATAAATTAATAGGTAAAAGGTGAGTGGTGTGACATTTGATTTAAAACAAATAAAGAAATTAATTATTAATCTAGATATGATATATATTATGATTTGTTTCTTTCAAATGCTACAAACGATTGTCTTTTCATAGTTATTAATCTATGTTTTTATATTAAATAATATAAAGAATGGTAATATTATTGTATCGGGTATTTATATGGGTATCGGATCGGGTTCGGTTATGGGTCGGATAATTAAATCAAACCCATTCCTACTCATTACAATATCAGTTCCAGATCGGATCCGGGTCAGATATTAAATTATTAATTTTGTAACCGTACCCATAATTTAACCGGTTATATTTTTAAATCCGTACCCTATCCAAATTAATCATATCCGGATCGGTTCCGGTTCGGTTCCAAATCAGATTCGGATAATCAGGTAAAAGTAGCACCTCTAGAGAGAACAGAGAAGAGCGAGCAAGACTACAACGCAGCAGCAGACTTGAGAGTTAAAGAGAGAGCGATGTGCGCATCAGAGACCGACTTGGAGTCGAGAAGAGAGAGATCGGGCTTAAGGCTTCTTCAGTTTTCAGAGTCAAACAAAAGGATGATTTGAAAAACAATTTCCTTACGCTAAGAAAGAAATGGAATTGTTGTGCGCTAAGAGGAGTGACAAATCTGGTTCTGGACTTGGCCCATTAATAATTTTTTAAAACAACACTGAAGAAAACTTATAATGGGCTTACTGGGTCCAGGGAGGGGCAATTTAATTTCCGGAGGGGGGCAAAACCGAACCGGATCTATTTTTCTCACTGAATTTCAAAATTCAGAAGGAATAGTTGTCCCCTTCCTGGGCCAATGTGGGTTTGCTCCTGACTATTCAAATGTCTTCATTTGTTGTGCTTTCTTCATATCTATGAGACCTTTCCCACTTTAAAATACATTTTTCACGATCAGAAGTATGTTTAATTTTCACATTATATATCTGAAAAAATCAATAATAAAAATTAACTAGTATTATGAAAGAATAATTAATGGGTGTCCATTAATCACTTCAATTATTCTCCTCAAAGAAATATAATTCATCTTCTCTCCATTTATTATTAAAATTAATTTAGATGATTTTTCATTTAAATTTTTTAGCATATAAATAAAAGCTTTTTCATATAAACAAGAGATACCTTCTCAATATTTTGTTAATTGTTTTATCTTTAATTTATAATAATGAGACCTTACATTTTAAAAAAAATTCCCTGTCTTTGTCGCCTCTTGTACAACAATTAATAATATTCGGACTGTTCCTAAGAATTGATTGGTTTAAATATTGGAAACGAACAGTTTAGAAACTGTTTAAAATAGTGAGGCATCTGAGAGTATGAAAGTCCATTTCACTGTCGTAATAGCATATACCCATATATAACACTTAATTATGATGGCATTTAATGTTGCCACATCAGTTGGTTGACTAAAACAAAGCATCGACAGAGAGGTCGATCTGAGTTGCGTCTTTTATGCACCGACACATACATAGATTGTTAGGTGGATTGAGATCTGCTCCGATCCGAATATTGAGCACAGTAATTCTGTAATTTCTGTTTTTTCAAATTCAGGCGTCCACTTTTTTAGTGCACGCATCTCAAAATAGTTGATTTTTCTGTGCACACATCTCGACACAATTCGATAGCTGGATTTAGAAAAACAGAAATTGCAGAATACTGTTCACAGTACCCGGATCGCAGCAGATTCTCACCCTTGTTAGGTTGTGTGCGTCTCACTTCATTGTGTTTAATCTTGGTGACTATTATGTTCAAGTACTTTTTGTCTTCATTAATTGCCGCAAAAGTAATTGTACGTGTCTACGGTTTTGAATGTCATGTATCCACTTATCAAGTTAAATTTATAATGCATTGCTCGTAAGAGCATCTACAACGGTGACTTCTTTTAAATTGCTAATTTAATGTGTTAATTACTAATATAATTGTTAGAATGTATCATAATTTTTAAATTAGCAAGTTTGCTTTAAAAGCAATTTTTTATAGCATCTACATTGGTGATTTCTTTTAAATTGCTAATCTGATATGTTAATTGCTAATATAATTACTGGAATGTACCACAGTTTTTAAATTAGCATGTTTGCTTTAAAAGCAACTCTAATTGAATAAGCAACTCTAATTAAATTTCTGAGATGTAGTGATTTATAAATTATGAACTCCTTTAATTGCTAAACTCAGTGACGTGACTCAAATTAATTGTTAAACATTTACTGAAATGAAAATGCTCTATGCAAGGTGAAGCAGTTTAAAAACTCTATATTTAAAAATGTAAATAGAAAGCTTGGAAATCATTCAGACTCTGATCGGCATGCCGACAATTTTTCTCAAATGCGATTCGGAAATAGAGTTGTGAGTTGTGACGAATCCAGTAATTAGAAGAGGAAGACAAACAAAAGCATAATATATTGATTCCGCGCGATTTTGAAGCGGTGAATTTGCGCGGTGAAATCCAATCCAAAACCAAGAAATTTTCTGAGAATTGCTTCGTCGAAGGTGCAAATCCGGCTGTGACCTTGTCTTCTTCAACGACAAATTCGTATCCTCTGCATTAACGGAACGTGTGTTAATAGATCTGGACTGTCCAATTGAGATTTGCACTATTATTAAAGGGCTCCATGCGTTATAGGAATGGACCGAATTGGATCCGATCCTGATCAGACGGTATAGATGCATTAAACTCAAAAGATGCTCTTTTGAGTTAATGTAGAAGATGCGGACTCGTGGAATACTTCAGAGATACAGATAGAGACCATAGTGACATAATTCGCGTACAATTTGTGTATAATTTGTTTTTTCGACGTTACCAAATCGAACTTCGAATAAAATGCAGAAAAATGTATAATACGTTTTATTCGCAAATAAAACGCGAATTGACGAATTATTCGCGAAAAAAAAGCGAAATTTTTTTTTTAATTTTTTTTAATTTTTTTTTTTTTTTGCTTCCTTGTTATACCGAATTATACCCGAATCACAAATTTTTGACCTCGCTGAACTGAACCCGAACTATTGATTTGCCAATATGATAGAGACTCCGGAAGAGGGACATGGCCCCGAATACGTATCCTCTGCATTAACGCACCGTTTGAGTTAATTTATGAAACTTACGATCAAAATTCGGACCAATTCTGTCCACTCCTATAATGCACGTGCGCTTTAATATTAGTGCGGATCTCAATAGGACGGTTTAGATCTTAACTCAAAATTTGAGTTAATGCAGAGGATACGAATTCCATGGCCCCGGTAACAAAGGATCTGCTTCATCAAGTGATATGTAATTTGTTTATTGTTGCCTTCCTACCAACCTCTTTTTTTTTCTATACAATTTTATATAAATATAATAAGAACCTGGCCTGTGGGCCCCTTCATATGAGTTTCCTTTTTTTTTTTTATTGAGAAAGAACTTCTCCTTTTATTTTATTTTATGTACAACAACTTAATTAATTAAGAAGCTATTGCTCCAAAAAAAATTGAGCTCGTAATTTGAATTTTCTTTTTGAAATGAAAGAACTATAATCTACTTTAATTGGATCCAATTGAATTGGATGAAATGGAATTGGACAAATGAAAAATTTAGAGAATTCTCGATGGGATTTCATTCGATAAAGAGTTCTTGGAAAAATGAAAGATATATAGAATTTCATGTAGATTTTTTGATAGAATTTATCTATTTTATACATGAAAGATTTATACAATGTGTCACCACTTTCCTGATCCTGAGGTATCTTTATGTAAGATACCCTTGCATAAATAGTCAAAAAAAAATTTACATTGAGGAATTTTTTTATATGTAAGTTAATTTCCTTCCTCCAAATACTTCATGCAACATATTTTACAATTTTACAAGAGTTTATTAACTGTAAACTGCTTTGTAATTGCCATTAGGAAAATCTACAAAGATACAAAAACACAGAGAGCTGCAGCTACTTTTCTAGCAGAAACGGTACATGAAAAAAAAAATATATGTACATTAATTTCAATTCAAGTAAATTATTTCTATTAACACTTCCATTAATAATAACAGACTCTTGTCAAAAAAAATAACAGACTGGAACCATGCATGCCAGATCAGCTCTTTGCTCACTTAGAATTAATATATGATAATATGAACATGCTCCTTATATATTAAACAAAATTACCACAAAAATTATAAAAAATTACAACAAATACATAACAAACACTCAAAATGATTTGGCCATCTACAACTGTATTTTCTCTCCATCATCAAAGTTCTGAGCATAGCTAAACGAATCATACCCGAACTTATGAGAAGTAGGCAACTTATCAGATCCAATAAGCTTCCTTAACTCAGATCGAATCTTGTAAAAAAAATGCACAAAAGAATTACTAGCGCCATTTCTACCGAGCATTGTCGCCCTCTCTCCCTCCCCATTCATCTCCAGGTCGCGCGAAAACTGAGCTTTCTTAGAGAGCAGCCAACTAGTGCCCCAAGACCACCACTTGCTAAAAGGACCAGAGGTGATATCTTTAAAGTTAGGCATCGATTGGGATTTCCGGAGAGCCCATTCGGTGGTGGCGGTGGAGATGGGCTGGATCTTGACAGAGAAGGATGCGATGCGGCGCCTCAGCCCGTTGAGATGCTCTGGGCTGCTGTTTGTTTGAATAGTGGCTGTGGTGGTGGCTTGAGATATTGGGAGGGCATCTTTTGGTGCCATGAATTTGCTTGTGTTTTTGTGCCTCTCCTGACTCCTCCCTCTTTCGTTGCCCCTATTAATTTCTTCGTTTTTTTATCTCGGAGGAAGAGAGAAAGGGAGAAAGAGGGGGGTTAATTAGACAGTAATGTGTCACAATTAGAGACAGCTGGTTATATGTTTGCATAGGCCATAGGGTGTGTGTGGGATCACACAAGCATTGGAGCATCTATCCTTTTGTTATTTTCTAGATAGTACATGGTAGATCATTTTAATACATACCACAAGTAATATTAATAATAATTAATAATAATCTGATATGGCACATATGTTTGTATCACAAAATGCCACAACTTACATTTTTAAATTTGTGTTGAAATTTTTAAATTTAAATAATGAATTTAAGCAATTGATCTTATTAATTTTCACGAGAGATGCTTCTACATGATATTTTAAGATTGGTGGAGTTCCTTTTATACCATATCAAATGGCCAAATTTTGAATGAATCTTATGATTGATTAATTTTAATGTAGTCATTGTTTGACATCTTGATCCCATATAAAATAAACTAAGTTTAATTTGCATGGATGTACGTAGCCTTTGTGAAAAATAAATAAAATCAACATTTTAAATTCGATTTAAAGTTCAAAATTTTAAATATAAATAAAAACATAAAGCTCTAGTATTTTGTAACAGGAGGTGCCTTTAAAATGAAGAGAGTCTTGGAGATGCTAACACCATTTTTCTAATAAAATGAGAAAAATGAGAGGATTGGGAATTCACATCACCCCCGGTACCGTAATAGGGAATCTTTTACAATTACTTGATCGGGACCGTTCTTTTTAACTTGGCACGATCTCAAAGCCCAATAATTCTGCCCCCTCCATCAGCCCGAATCCCAAAGCGGCTTGGAGTTAATCTCAAACCGTAAAATGAAGGAAATCTTTTACGGTACCGGAGAGGATATTTGCCCGAGGATTGGTGTCAAAATGCTAGGCCCATGGGCCCGGTTTAGAGAGAAGTATAGCTCCTGTCGGTTGAGATGTCCTGCTCTGATGGCTTCTCCTCTCCCGCCATTAACACCTCCCCATATTTTAATGTGGATAATTCTAAATCATGTAGAATAGCCTTTGATTGATATACATCATGCAAACAGGAAAGTTTAATGTGGATAATTCTAACCAACCCCATTGCATGCCTTCCCCTTGTCTTTTCAAAAATGAAATAAATAAAATGTAACAAGTAAATGAAATCCAATTAAAATTCATGGTCCCGATGGTAATAATTTGTCTTATTATATGCCTCCTGTTGGTAGTTGGCAAATATGTGTGACTCTGCACCTAACACGAATGTGTTACCAGGCCGAACTATAAGAGGTCTCAAAAGCCCAGTATAGAAATATTTCGGCCCGTATAAAATCTTGCGCCTACTGAGTTCTGGGCTCCTGAATTACGTATTATATATATTCATAGGAGTTGCTTAGTTAATAAATCTATAAATTTATATTCATAAAGTTGCTTCGTTTATATTCATAGGAATCCATAAAGTTATACACCTTGTATAACCACAATAAAAACCGTTGAAATAAACTTTAAAGCTTGATGTCACTAACAGATTCTAACGAGATATTACAAGCTGTAATTTTAAAGTTCCTAAAAAGGTTTTTTTTTTCAAAGAGAAGTTGCTCTAATATTCGTCCTTTACTGAGAAAAAGTTGCCCTAAAATTACATAAGTTGTTGCTATATTTACTGTAGAAAGTTCCTAGATACACTTTCTCTCACATACAGACACACACATTGCAAGGTTAGGAACGGGAGAACCTCTTGCAAGCGGGAAGCGTGCTTGCATTTATTTAATTTAATGAAGGTGAATGCCTGAAACTGAAAACTTAATTTGCTGTGTTTTCTTTCTATGGAGTAAGTTGTGCGGCGGACTAGGATAAAAGGCTCTTACAGACTTTTGAGTTTGATACGAAAATGGTGATCTGATTTGTCACAGCCTTACTATGTAAATCACGTCACATTAAATCGCAGTAAGTGAGATGTGCTAGCATCCTATGTTAGTCCAAATCCTCTGCATTACCGCACCGTTTTAATTTATCTTCACACCGTCCGATCAGAATCAAGGTCAATCCGGTCTATGCCTGTAATGCACGAGGTCCTTCAATATTCGTGCGAATTTAATTCAAAATTTGAGTTAACTAAGAGGATACAGATTCCATTTATGGAATTGAACCAAAAAATTTTAGTTACAACAGTAAAAAATCTAAATTAAATGATGACCACCTTCACCCATGACATTTTCAATCCTACTACTCACGCGGACCAGTTTCCGCACCAAATTGGGCTGGTGCGCGGACTGGGCTGGCGCACCTCTTGGTGCGCGCACTGAGCAGGCGCACCCATGGTGCGCGAACTGCCTGGGTAGGCACACTCCTTAGTGCGCGGACTGGGTAGGCGCAATCATTTTTTAGTTGTCGTTTCGTTAGCTGTTAGGTCTTTCGGACTGTTATTTAGTTTTTATGTTATGACAGATTTTAATTACGTATGTTTGACTTTTATGATATTATTTGAATATTATGGACTTATATTTTGATATTAAACATTCTACGTATTTTCATAGAATATGAGTTCATAAAAATATTTCAAAATCTAACGTAGGGCAATATGTCTAACCCAGAACAACAGTGACTCTGTCATGAAAATAGTTATCAGAATTGTATAATTTATTTAACCTTTAACATCTTATTTAAATTGAGAATTAAGAAAAGGATGGAAATTAAGGGACCTAACTCTCTAGACCATGCACTACTAGACTCAAAACGAGATTTTGTCTTTGGTACTTAATTACAACTACCAGTGGATTATGGACTTCTGGGTCTCTGTAGTGTCAAACGAATAGTTCGGGTTCGGTTCTGCGGGGTAAAAAATTCTTGATTCGGTTATAATTCGGGAATGATTCGGTACGACAAAGAAGTAAAAAAAATAATTCGGAAATGTTTCGGTACGATAAGGAAGCAAAGAAAATAATAAAAAAAAAATCACGTTTTTTTTTTACATTTTTCTCGCGAATAATCCGTGATTCACGTTTTATTCGTGAATAAAACGTATTATACGTTTTTTTGCGTTTTATTCGGAGTTCGATTTGGAAACGTCAAAAAAACGAATGAAACGTGAATTATTCGCAAATTATACCCGTATATTGTTATCTCACTTAATTATTATTAATTATTAATTATTCATTTATTAAAAAAAAAATTGCGTGCGTAAGTAGGCATACATCTCCATCATGGAGCCAGCAAGCAGATTTGTTGTAGGCGGTTTTCAACAATCACATAACCATCACAACTAAACTAACGGTTGAGATCCACCTTCTGCACAAAGACGAATCTTAGTGTACTCCAAAAAATACAAAGTATTCTCTATAATTATTTTTTTTATTATATATTTTAAAATTTAATTGAATATTTTTCTTCTCTATGTTTTTATATAATTCAAACCATGTCCCGTTATTTATTTTAATTTTTTTGCATCCTTGACGCCCGTAGGCAAACCATTTCAACATGGCAAACATCATATTGAGATATATATAATGTTCTGATGGTAATCTCTACAAGAGTTCTATTTTTACTTCTGTTATATATTTACCTAAAATTTGCGAAAATTATTATAATAACTGAATCTTTTTTGTGACGCAATTAACATAACAAAAGTTGATATTATTACGGGATAAGAATATATATACACCAATTTACAAGGAAAAAGTAGCATTACTTATAAGCAAATTCTCTCATAATAATATTATGTGTATAGAAGAATAATCTACCAAACATGTTAAAGTTGTTAACAAACAACAACAAAAAAGATGAAGAAGAAGATATAAACATCACCAACATTAACCCACAAGTCGACCTGAATCCCCGAATCGGTACACAAATGATCTGCTCCTCAAATGCTCCACCTCCTCCTTCCACAAGCCATCGTCAAAGTTTCGCGCATAACTAATGACCGAGTCATATCCTTTCGCCACGTGTCGGTCTCTCACTAGTCCAACACTTCTCCTCCTAACTTGGAACCACACCATGCCCCAGGTGAATTTTCTCACAGTTGATCTCCGTTGCGAAATGTACAGTCCGAGAAGCTTTGTTGCCACCTCTTTCGCCACCATCCACTCTCCCTTTCGTCTCCTCTTTTGCAACAACTTCAGCATCATATCTCCTCCATCCTTTCTCTCTCTAGCTATCTCTCTTTCTACATCTGTTTCTCTCATATAGTACTGGAGACTATTTAAGCTTGATGCAAGCAAGCATTTTAAGGATGAACTCAAGTCTAATTAATTACTTGTTTCTCTATTTGTGTAGTATTTTGTGTGGCGGTTGAGAATTGGAGATAAAAATAAATGCGGACTGGACCTGTGACATAGTTTCAATGCAATAGGCGCTGTATGAAATCAATATAACTAAAAGATGCGCTAGCGATTGGTTGGCGGAGGATTGGAGGTTATTTTCCATCCAGATCACAGAATCACAATTTTGTTAAGTAGCTTTTCAAAAAATTGTTCATCTTATTCATACACGATGCCTTTGTATGATATTTTTAATTTTTAATTCGTTTCACACAAGATTAAACTATGACAAAATGAACGAACTAAATCTACTTGACATTTTTTTTTTATATTTTTTAATTTACCTGTTCATCTTTCTTATAATGAATTCTATAATTATAAAAATTTACGAAATATACCCTGAAGAAAAAAAAATCATATTAAAGTTTTAATTTGTCGTTTAGATTTAAAATTTTTAAATAATAAATTGCCGAAATTTTTATTGTTACCATCAGAAAAAATCGGAATTAAATGAATACCACCCTGTTAGGGCCCTTATCAATACTACCACCCTCGCTAATCCAGTTCGCGCACCAAATAGGCTGGTGCGCGGACTGGGTTGGCGCACCAGGTGGTGCGCTGACTGGGTTGGCGCACTAACATCTTCTGCCTATTAAGGCACCACCTCAGTTAACTGTGCTCATTCCATTCGACGCAAGGCAGCAGGCAGCAAAGAACATTCTCGCAGAGACCAAAGAGTAAGTTTTTTTCACTCTAGTCCTTTATATTTTTTTAATTATTTAATTACTTTTTTACTTTTTTGTAAATTTATTAAATGTTAGGTTTGTTCTGTAATTCAGGTAACTATTATTGGAATTGCTTGTTATTTTGGTGGTGAAGTATTACAAGGGCCCAATGGTGCTTATTACAGTACCCAACCCCAGAAAATGTTCAATATCGGCCTGGATTTATATTCCAGCGGTATAACTAGGGAAGTGTACCAGGAACTTGGTATTGACCCGAATTATTACGAACTGGTAATTTCGCCAGGATTAATATTGGCCAAGGCAACCAAACATGGTTCCAACAGCTCCCTGTACTAGACGATAGCAGTTGGGGGTTGTATACCCAAATGACATTGAATTTGACAACACCTTTCAAGTTCCTAGAGTTATATGTGGTTGCCAACCCCAGACAGAACCCTAGACAAAACCGTAGACAGAACCCTAGTCGGGGCATGGATCATTCAGTGACGGGTCCTACTCGGGCCCTAAATTTAGCGGGTACTAGTCGGTCCCCATCCACGGGGGCTGGTACTAGTCGGTCCCCATCCACGGGGGCTGGTCCTAGTCGGTCCCCATCCGTGGGGGTTGGTTCTAGTCGGGGCCGATCTCGGGTTCCATCCTCCAACTCTAGCCCAAAGAACTACATTATTATACTGACAATATAGACGAGGATCCCAAAGAACGGGAGGCAGAGGAAAATTGGGATGCTAGTGACGATGGTGGGCAGACAGTAGATCACAGTGACGAGGAAGACAATCGTCCCGTGCTGGGTATGCGAAAGTGGCCGATATCGGGTCGTGGAGAGAGACACCCGTTTCCAGCTTTTCATGACACTTCGGGGTTTGAAGAGGCTGACCACATTTTTTTTGCGGGTTCAGAGGTTCGTTTTTGAACTTATATGAATTTTTTATTTCTTTGAAAATTTAATAATTTAATTTTTTTGAATTTTCAATTAGGTTGGAGAAAAAACGGAAGTTTCTGAGGGGATGACGTACAACAACAATGATCAAATGAAAGAAAAAATCCACCACTAGCACATAAATGCAAATATCGAGATCAAACAGACACACAGCGACACAAGCAGGTTGAGGTTTAAGTGCCAGAGCAACAAGTGCAAGTGGGGGTTGGTTGCGAGGGCCACAGGCTTTGGTAATACTTGGGCCATCACGAAGAATGAGGTACCGCACACATGTCACGCAGATGCATCCAGGTCAGATCATGCGCAGTTGACGTCCTCTATGGTCGCCAGCTGCATAAAACTTTCTTTGGAAATGCTGATATTACTATCAGAGCTATCAGGGACCTGGTTGCTGAAAGGTACGGGGGCATCGTCCCAAAATACAACAAATTGTGGCATGGAAGAGAGTTAGCAATTGCCCGGGCATTTGGTAGTTGGGAGGGGTCTTATGAGCTTATTGTCCCTTTGTTGGAGGCAATAAAAAGGGCAAATCCGAGAACTGTGTATGAAGTTGTTTCGAAGCCTTCACCAAAGGCAGGGTACCGGTATTTCATGAGGTTGGCATGGGCATGGGGACCGTGTATAGAAGCAGTAGGTCACCTCAGACCCGTCATCAGTATCGACGTCTGTTTCTTGTCTGGTAGATACAAGGGTAGGTTGCTGATTGCATGCGGATATGATGCAGAAAATCAGTTAATCCCATTGGCATTTGGATTGGTAGAGAGCGAAGAGTTTGAGAATTGGGGATGGTTTATGAAATGGTTGCGGGACAATGTAATTGGTAGTTGTAGGTTCATGTGTGTGGTCTCTGACCGGCACAAGGGTATAAAAAAAGTGTTCATTCAAGATGATTTGGGTTGGTCAGAGGAGAACGGGCAGTGTGCTCACCGGTTCTGCTCTCAACACGTGTTTGAGAATTTTGGAAAACACACTCAGGATAAGGTTGCTTATAAATTCTTCAAGATGGTGGTTAAAAAGAAGAAGCGAAGAAGATTACAAGATGGTCTTGATGCAATCGGAAGGCGAAATCCTGATTGGCTGACATACTTGGATACATGTGGCAAGTATAATGAAAACAATGAGGAAGAACCAGCTAAGTCATGTAAGGTTTATCAAGCTATAGACGACGGAAGTCGTTGGGAAATAATGACCAGCAATGGTTCTGAACCGTTGAACAATGTCTTCAAAACTTCTCGCAGGTTTATTATTCACAATTTCTATAGTTTACAATTAATGAAATATTTTAGGTTATCTTTATTTTAACTGTAAATTGTAATTCTCGTAGGTTACCGGTTGCTGCAATTATTGAGGAGACGTTTTACAAGTGTGTCACATGGTTCGTTCAAAGAAGAGAGAAGGCCGTGGAATGCCAACAAGAGGGTCAACTTTTCTCCACTCGTACGCACTTGAAGCTGAACAAGCACATCCAGAAGACTAACAAAATGACCGCGGTTGCATTCAATAGATCCGGGGAATTCATGGTGACATCACATGGCGAGAAAATCCCATTTGACATAGAGGCAGGCAAATGGGTGTACACGTCCCGAGACTGTAGGTACAAGGTCGTTGTGCAGAACGACCATGAGGTGGAATGCTCTTGCCAAAAGCCTCAGCTCACCGGAATACCATGTGTTCATGTAATGGCAGTGTGTAAAATAAGGTACGAATGTGTGTTAAAATTTCATAATAATCTTGGATGATGAAACTTACAAATGTGTGAAAAATGTAGGAACTACGATCCAAATGTCTTCGTAAATTACTATTACAACATTCAAACGCTTATCGACACATGGAGTGGAGAATTCCACGTGTATGACAATCAAGGTGATTGGCCGCCGCACGAAGGGGATATCTTAACGCTATAGCACCGGTTAGTGAAGTTGGGTCGGAGAAGACACAACCGGATCCCAATGTGGATGGACATACTGGAAGGAAGGACAAGGGGTCACGGACCAACAGAGCTACCCTCGAAAGGAATGCGAGAAGGAGAAGGGATGCTAGGAACCATACCCAATAATGTCATGGTTAGGGCTTTCTGTTTATGTATTAAGGTTAGGGTTTTCGGTTATGTATTATGGTACAAACTTTCGGTTTTGTATTAAAGTTAAGGCTTTCGGTAATGTTTTATGTATTGTGTGTTATGTTTTAATATACTATGACTGCGAAATATGTATTATTGTGTGTTATGTTTTATCTATGGTGCGTTCTTATGTTTTAATGTATTATGTATTGCGGGATATGAGATCTAAAATACGCAACATAAGAAGTAATATGAAAATAATATCTAAATACGCAACATAAAACTAATATCGAAATAACGATCTAAAATACGCAACATAAAAATAATACTGAGGTGGTGCCTTAATAGGCAGAAGAGGTTGGTGCGCCAACCCAGTCAGCGCACCACCTGGTGCGCCAACCCAGTCCGCGCACCAGCCTATTTGGTGCGCGAACTGGGTTAGCGAGGGTGGTAGTATTGATAAGGGCCCCCGCGGGGTGGTATTCATTTAATTCCGATTTTTTCTGATGGTAACAATAAAAATTTCGGAATAAATTGCCACGGCTTATTTTACTAAAATTTGAATACAAATATTCGGGTGTATGGGTGAACATGAATCCAAATATTTACCATCACAGATAAAAATATGAATACAACTTGAGAGGATACATATGTAGATAATTTAAATATTGAAAGCAATTGCAAATATGAATATAAATAATTATTCATATTTGTATAAGAGGAGGGATCCGATTACAACACTTTTGAGTTACCACGAAGTTATCACAACTATTTTTTCATTTTCAAAGTCCAAATCGTCGATCCAAACCGTTCAACATGATCTCCACAATAAAATGTGCTTGCAGATCAAATTTTACATTTTTTTTTGAATTTTTTTACTATTTATGAAGTATTTACAAAAACTAGTCAAATTCATACCATTGAATTTTGTACCCATCTAAGTAGTAAGATATGTTTTTTTTAACTAAAAACTTCTTATATCCTAACATCGAATCATTGTTTCTACAAGAGTAAGATGTGAGTTTATAATAATATAATTAAGAATTTTACAATAGTATAATAATGTTATAAAAATATTATAATGACTATGGACTATTATATTGTTATTACCATTTATTTTTCTTTAATTTATTATCATCATCTTTAAGTAGATGACTATTACAAAAGATATTATTACAAAATAAAGAAAAAGGTACTTGGCATTTTGTAGTAAATGAGAGTGATTTGAATCTTTTTAATTAACAGTTTTTTCTCGATCTATTATATTTGTATTTTGATAATTTTTTTCAGAAAATTCTACTTTTTCATATTATTTTAGAAAATTGTTAAACACCTAACTCCCTTAAATTAACTTGAGAATTTGATTCTTTTGCTTTATTGTTATTTATTTTAAATAATAACTTCAGAAACGAATTCCAAAGACTCGGACTATTGAGAGAGAGAGAGCACTTTAAGTACTAGTGGATAGAGTGGTAAAAATGTGCCGTGTCGTGCTGTAACATGCTGCGTGACTTTAATTTCGTGTCGTGTCGTGCTATGACTAAGTGAATAGTCACACGTGCCGTGCTGTGATCAAAATGTCGAAGAGCATGGTCACGGCACGCGAGTCACACCGTGTCCAAACGTGACTGGTCACGTTTAACTATTTATTTTCATAATTTATGTTAGTTTATTCAAGATTCACCATTTGATCAAGATCTAACGGTCCTAATTACACGTGACTCGAGTGACCACGTACCGTGCCGTGCCGCGTGACCAGATCTTTGCGTGGCTTGCCATGCCATGCTAAATTTTCAAAAGATGGCCACGGCAAGCGACACACGAGTCACAGCACGTAACAGTCACACGTGCCGTGCCGTTCCGGGACAGAACCGGCTCCGCCATGCCATTTTTCCGCTCTACTAGTGGATTACGTCTCTAAGATTATCTATTTTTCTGTATTAATAACTAGGAATGCTATATTTTTCTATAAGTCCATCTTCTTATTTCTAAACATTACCTAACTATTTTTAACTAGTTTTGCAAAAAAAAAGAAAAAGAAAAATAGGAGTACGTAAGTTTACAATGATTTAGGCAATAATATGAACGTATAAAATAGCATGTATGTAATGTCTCATAGTTAAGTGTATATTATGCAATATATCAAAGTGTATATTTTTTTAAAAATTAAGTGGATATTTTCGAAATTTGAATAATAAATTTAGAAGATTAAGACGGCTAATATAGTTGTTAGAATATGCTATGAAATATGATCATGACTGGTAAAAATTAATGCGAAATAAATGTAAGCAGTTGTTTGATGTTAAAATAATGAAGTGAATGTATACGTGTCACTAGTGGAGAATGTACAATTTGTATCGCCTTATCAGGATCGGTTGTAGTTAAAGAATGATACTGATACAAACAGGAACGGTATTAGGATCGGCTAATACAGTCGACCGTTTCTGATTATGGAATCAGTATCGGCTGTTTGACCGATCCTGATTAGTAGTACGATCAGTAACGCCTGAATCAATATCGCCCCTAGGTCCGTTACTGATGTCCATTTTTGACCGTTCCTGATTGCTGATTCTCCACTAGTGTGTCTTATGTAATAAACAAGTGTTCATTCAGTAAGTGGAATTTACATAACATTCGATTGTATATTTTATAAGATCCATGGAATGCTTAAGAGATGAGTTTGTGTCTGCTAAGCGGCATCATGTTGGAATTAATTAACCTTTCCTATCGCACGAGCTGGCATCTCTCCGATTTTTTTTATTAATATCCAATATTAAATAAAAAATAATAGAAATGCCCATGATTTTTATAAAATTTTAAAAATGTCCAAACCGTTATTCCTGACAGTCCACTTCTTTTCTCAACAATCAGATTTTCTGACGGTTCTGGATTTTTTCTCTCTCCTCCCACTCACAATTCACTAAAATCCAACATAAGAGAAAAAAAAATGAGAAAGAGGAAGAGAGGAGGGGATTTCGGAGGCGATTTTGAAGCGGTTTTTTGGTAATTTATTTATTTATTTTTTTTAATTTGGCGCAACTGAATTTTAGTCAGAACTTTCCTCTGACTCAATCAGAACTCTCTTTACGTAGAGTTCCATCATCATACATCCATTCGTCTTTAACAACCCATACAGGGATTTCCATGCATCCTCTGTTTGTATCAGCAATTTGGAAGAGTAACGGTCGGAACCATTTCCTATGTTTATTCGGGTTACTAATTATATATTCCCCTTGTCTGGGTCATAACCAGTGTATCCATAAATCAGAGACTTAAGTCTCAAATTGTGGTTTCATCATTAACTAAGAATGAATATTGTGAATCTTTGGTGTAATATACTCCTTGTGCATCTGTCTTAAATTTCCCATTACAAT
Organism: Carex littledalei; assembly: GCA_011114355.1. NCBI lineage: Eukaryota > Viridiplantae > Streptophyta > Magnoliopsida > Poales > Cyperaceae > Carex > Carex littledalei. The sequence goes on from CM022091.1 coordinate 12,603,454, forward strand.
GTAGTGAAATGAACATGTTTGACCAATAAACTATATTTTGGTAAATGATATATAAAATTAAGTTACTAATTTAAATAATTAAATAAAAAAATTAATAAAAAATTACCAAAAAATCGTCTCTGAAATCGCCTCTTCTCTTCCTCTTTTTCTCTTATGTTAGTTTGAGTGAATTATGAGTGGGAGGAGAGAGAAACATGCCTTATATAGCATGTCTCTAGAAGAAAAAAACCTAGAATCACCAAGTTTCCTGTGGTCCAGGAACTAAATTAACCGCTAGGTTTCCTAGCGTTCTGAAAAGAAGTGGACCGTCAGGGAACCTGACGGTTTGGATATTTTTAAAATTATTAAAAAATCGTGAACATTTCTATTATTTTTTATTTAATATTGTATATTAATAAAAAAAAAAAAATCGGGGCATCTCCACGCTGTATCCAGCAAGGAGATTAATCATGCACGCGCGCGGCGATTTGCTTCAAATTAACAGTACGATATAATAACGCATACATAATTAAGGGCTGAGATTTGCTTTCCAATTGCAATGTGTTATGTTTGCAAAATGATCTGTGGACGGAATTTATCGAATAATGATTGCTTGATCTGTTACACAACCCAAGAAGTTGTACCATACAATTATTCTCTAGCTAGCTAACTTTTTGATTGACACGGCCGAACTATGTCATTTGATGTCTTAGTTTATGCTAAACCACCGAACTAAGTTCAGCTTTATACTTAAAAATGCATCTAATTTCATCACCAAATGATGGACGCAGATTTTGTCAAGTATGGAACAATAAATAAATAAATAAGGTGTGCAGATTTTGTGAAGTCGGGTCAGGATGGGCGCAGGGACAATGCCACAGAAAATCATAATATCATAGGATGGAGCCAAGTTTTAGAATAAGATATAAAATTACAATCAATAATTTTAGAGCACGGGTATTTTCTTTTTCTTTTTTTTTTTTTTTTTTTTTTTTTTGGATCTTACATGGCCCGTAGGCCTACATCATTTCCTGTAAAACTAAACCCGGTTCCCCGGTACCGTGCTGATCCCGTCCATACAGTTTCCCCCGCTTAGCCAGCCTATGTGCCATTTGGAGAAACGGGTGATCCCTTCTGCAGTGGGAGATTTGAACCATCCCTTCCTGAACTACCAGTAGTTTCCAGGCGCTCCAGATTTGCTCATAGGACCTCCAGTCATAAATCGTCGGCAATCGGTGTTGGAGAGCGAGAACGGTTTCCAGGGAGTCAGAGTAAATAGTACTTTCCCCTTCGAAACCTTCCCGTAGGCGGTGCAGCCCTGTCAGAACAGCCATAGCCTCGGCCTGGGATGAGTTGATGGCCGTGAATGCTGCCGAAACCCAGAGAACGATTTCCCCATCCCGAACAATGCAAATTCCCAATCCGGACTTGCCATCCACGTCCCATGCCCCATCCACATAGCAAGCAGTGCGTGGTTCCTGTTGATCAGATGGCAACCCATGACTCTGTAGCGATTGCGGCTGAGCTTCCCGATGCCCACCCGGTATTAATCCCCGAGCTATTTGATGGACCTGACATGCCTCTTTCTCCTTTTCAAAGTAGGCCCGGCAAGCCCCCACTGTTTGTGCTAATCCCCCATGAATTGCTGCATTGCGGGATCGCCAGATAGCCCAAGCAGTGCAGATGAGCGAGGCCATGTCTTCACTTAGATCCTTTCCTAATTTTGAGATGGTCTCTGAAAAACTGAGGTTGAGATCTCGTGTTCTGAGAGGTAGTGCTGAGATTAACCACATTCGTTGAGCAAAATCACACTGGAAAAGAGCATGCATGACCGTCTCCGGGTTTGCCTTACAGATTGGGCATAAGGGAGATAACTGTCGCATTCTGGAAGACAAAACCGACATCACTGGTAAAGCACCATAGGTGCTGCGCCAAATAAAAAGCTGCAGCTTCGGGGTCAACTTGTTGCCCTTCCAAACCCAATCCCAAAAGGATTTGTCAGGCCCCGGAGCAGTATTACCCCTGAGCATCTGGTATGCCTTACGGACTGAGAAGTTACCATTTTTGGCATAGGTAAATATGAGGGTATCCTTTGCCGGGTATGGGGAAGGCCTGACCAAGTCAGTAGTGGCAATGAGGAGTGCCCTTTGATACCCTAGCAGTTGTTGCAGCGCCTCAAATTGCCATGTTCGAGTGGTTGGTTCTATAAGAGAGGATACCATGGCCCTCCTCTGACTACCTGTGTTCGCTCGGAGTTCAAGCCATCCAGGGAGCCAAGGTTGGGAATATAGGGGTATGTTTTCTCCATCTCCGATCTTCCAAAGAACATGACCAGCCATAACGGGTCTAAGATCCATAATCTGCTTCCACAATTTAGAACACCTATTCCTTCTTTGATTTGTCCAGAAGGCCCCCCGGGGGAAATATTTTGCTTGTAAAGCTTGAGCCCATTGAGCATTCGATCCCGTTGCCAAACGCCAAATTGTTTTAAGGATCAGTGCTTGGTTTGTCTCCCTTAAGCTTCGGATCCCCAGGCCTCCCATCCCTTTCGGTACCGTGACCCGATTCCACGCCACATAGGCCAGACTTCTTTTGTCATGCTTACCACCCCAGAAAAAAATTTCTTGCAATTGCAGTGAGTTTGGTGATTACCTTTTGAGGAATGAGGATCGTGCCCATTGCATAGATTGGCAAGCTGTCTAGCACGGACTTAATTAGGATTAGCCGCCCCGCATGTGAGAGAAAGTTGGATTTCCAGTGATTCAGCCTTTGCTCAAACTTTCCGATAAGATAATCGAAAGCTTTTATCCCTTCCACCGAAATGGGGCATCCAAGGTATTTCTCCTCCTCCCCTGCCTCAGCTACATGCAGCCGGTCAGTCAATATACTCTTGCTTTGAGGGGTAGAGTTCCTTGAAAACCATGCCTTCAATTTGGCCTCATTGATGGAAAGACCTGAAACCAGTGAAAATCTAGATAGAGTTAAAAGAAAAGTGTCCACCTCAGGTTGCGTGAGCTGCCCCATCAACAGCAGATCGTCTGCAAATAGGGAACAGGTAAGTGGATTGGCAGATCGGGCCAGCCTTAACCCGTTTAGCTGACCCGAACGGAGACAGCGGTTGAGGGTGCGTGCCAAAGGATCCATCGCAATAATGAATAGATACGGGGACATAGCACACCCTTGGCGTAGTCCCCGTAATGGGAGGAAGAATCCATCTCCGTGCCCATTCAACTGAATGGAGAATTTTGCCGAAGATACACAGGCTTCTATCCATTGACGGAAACGGTGTGGAAAACCGTAAACTCCCATTAAGTGAAACAAATATTTCCAGTGAACCCGGTCAAAGGCTTTGGCCAAGTCTGCTTTGAGGACAAATTGGGGCTGATCACAGAAAGGTGTTTTGAAACTGTGAATCACTTCCCGTAGCAGGATAACATTTTCCGCAATTTCTCTGCCCGGGATGAACGCTGTTTGCGCATTAGAGATGAGGCCAGCTATTAAGGGCTGCATTCGTTTGGCCAAGATTTTAGAAATAATTTTGTAGAGCAAGTTGCATACACTTATGGGCCTAAAGTCTGAGACTGTAAGTGGTGTTTCCACCTTTGGGATGAGTACCAGATTAGAGTGTGCAATTGCCGGTTTCATTTTCCCTGTTTGGAAAAATAATCGGACTTCGGATAGTACTGTCGGCCCAAAGGCCTGCCACTGTTGCTGAATTAGGGCCGCAGTTATCCCGTCAGGCCCAGGTGCCTTCATAGCCCCCAGAGAATGGACTGCTCTCAGAATCTCCTGGTCAGAGGGCAGCTCATCAAGGCCCGGTAGCGCATAATCCGGGACTTTTTCAATTAGATCCCCGAGTGGTGCCGTAAACTGTAGTAGGTCACTACGGGAGACCCCCGGGGCCTCATTGTAAATTTCCTTAAAGTGAGTTACAAACGCTCTTCTGATCTCTTTCTCCGTAACCATCCACTCACCCCGCTCGTTTTGCAGAGCTTGAATTCGATTCCGACGCCTTCGAATTGTGGTTGTCATGTGGAAGAACCGGGTATTACGGTCTCCCATGAGGTTCCAATTTAGCCGGGACCTCTGCAGCCAAAACGCCTCTTGGGCTGCCATATATCGTTGATATTCTGACTGGAGATAACCAATTCGCTGTCTTACACCATCGGTTTGAGGCTGACAGGTTAGAGTAGACATTTCTTGCTCAATCCGATTTTCTTTATAATATAAAAAAACATGATATAATTTTATTTTTCTTAGGTAACATAATATTATTGTTTAGATTTAGACCATCCGATTAGAATGTGCACGAATATTAAAGAGAACATAAGGTCTATGTTGCCAATGACAAATTAAAGAGCGACTTAGGCTGATCTTTTAAAAGCTTGGACATGATATGATCGTCAAATCGATGACAAATGGTCCTATTAATTCAACCTGCATTTACAACTGGAGAGCACCAAGCCGTTAACTTATTGTGGCGATACCTAAAAGAGTAAGGGTTCTTTTTTCTTTTCTTTTGGGAATAAAAGCCCGTAGGACTGTAGGAGCAATTCGCAAGCATAAAGATAAAATTGGGACCCATTGACGAAAGCATGATCTGGATTTAACAGATAAGTTGGTGCTGGGAGATGTCGTTGTCATATTGTGGGCCCACTTGAGAGTAGGTCCGATGGGCATCGGACCTACTCTGATTCGATGGGTTTAATCACCGTTGATTTGCTTTAAGATTTGTGCGGAACGCTTTAAAATTCATGTGTGTTTGTTTCAATGTTCGTGCACACAAATCTTAAATTAGATCGGACGGTCATCATGCTCGTTGAACAAAAGTAAGTCCGATGGGCATCGGACCTCCTCCGTTCTCTTGTGGGCCGCATGTCCTAACTAAAGTTTGGCCCATTGGAGCTTTAGTATAACAAATTGAGTGAGGCTATGGTGCTATGCATAGCACGGATGGCTAGTGTACTACGGCTCAATATGATACTTTTTAAAATCTTAACGGTCGATCCAACCGTTCAATGTGATAATCATATGAATATGTACTTGCAAACTAAATTTTATATTTTTTCGAATTTTTTTACTATATTTTTAGATAGGTAGAAAAATCAGAGTTTTCTGAAAATTCTGGACCATCAAAATTCTACCTATCCAAAAAAATAGTAAAAAAATTCAAAAAAATATAAAATTTAGTTTGCAAGTACATATTCATATGGCTATCACATTGAACGGTTGGATCGACAGTTAGGATTTTAAAAAGTACCATATTGAGCCGTAGTACACTAGCCATCCTTGCTATGCATAGCACCATAGGCTCACTCTAACAAATTTACAAGGCTAGGTGAAAATGGGAAGAAGAGGCTTTCAATTTTTTTTTTTTAAATCTTCGTAAAGGCTGCAAAATCGTGAGAGGCGCTCGAACTCTCGACTTTTGAATAATCAGTCTTAGAATTTTTTTTTCCTAGCCAACTATGTTATCGCCCCACCTCACTAGGCTCTCAAATTATAATACCAAAAATTTCATTACAAGCACATTACTAGTGAAGGAAAAGAAAAAAACTTATTTTAACAAAAACCAAACAAATTCTTTCAGTGGACTCCAAAATTAAACAGGGATTAGTTAAGGGGGATTCAAATCAGCTGAAATCCGAGATACATGAACAGTATCCCTAGAATTCCTGAAATTCCGAATCCAGCCATTCAACTTTTTCTGTGCACGCATCTCGAAACAGCTGGTTTTCTGTGCACATATCTCGAAACAATTCAACGGCTGAATTCAAAATTTCAACACTATTTATGATTTTGGATTTCAGCAAATTTGGATCCAGTTAAGGGTGGTATCAAGATATAATTGGCAATTAGCGATTTTCAGAAAGCTAAGATGGACCACTGAAGTTATGTGACGTCCAACTAAAAATTGAAATATCAAAAGTGTAACCAGTCTCTGTCAGATTGTTCAATCAATGCCACTCCATTTTCATGATGGACAGGCACTATACATTTATGTCATTATTTTATGTATCCACTGATACAACTCCAAGAAAGGAAACAATATAAGCTGTTGCCAACAAATCAAAGGCATTGAAAAATACATTTTGCACATTATCAAAGCAATAAAACAAAACTCATACATGGGGACAGGTACATTGTTGTCTAACAGGTTTTAATTTGTAACATTTCTGCAATTTTTTATCTAAGACAACTCCAGATAGGGATTAGGGAAGCATTAACCCCTTGCTAACTAATTACAGGAACCGAGAAACCATTATGCAGAAAATGGGAAAATTAAAAAAAAATGCAACCAAAAACAAAATAACTATATGGTAGCAGGTACATAACTTACATGAATTGTCTACATACTATGGTACAACAAAATGAAATAAAGAAATATAAAGAATAAAACAGACTCAAAACTCCTGTTGGTACAAACCGGAAAAAGTTAATTTTACAAGCCTTAGACACCTAATTGTAAAATTCAAAACAAACACTTTAAGGAAAAACAAATGAGACCAACGCCAGCTAGAGAACACCAGATCTGACAAAAGCAAAACCTCTATGATATTAGTTCAAGTCTTAAATTTTGAAAAGTAAAAAACCAAACAATATTAGTTTAGACTGTGTTTGAGTACCAGACCACTGAATTTGTATCCTCTGCATTATCTCGAACTTTGAGTTAATTCAGAATGAATCCGGACCATCCGATCCGTGTAGGCACGAATATTAAAAGGGCCTGTGCATTCTATTTTGGGTCGGATTAGCTCGGATCCTGATCGGATAGCCAAGATTCATTAACTCTAAGTTTGAGTTAATGCAGAGGATACGGATTCCAGACTACTTGGGGATAACTCATGCATGAAGTTATCACCACTAAGAGGTGATGATAACTTCATCCCTAATTTATCCCCATCCCAAACACAGCATTAACAGTCATGTCAACAACCGTTCTCTATGTAGTCATTAGCAATAAATACTTTGCCACATGGAACTTTTAATTGGATGAACAAAAGTAGAACCATTGCTAGCAGTTCTGCTCAATATTCTGATTTTGAAAATATCTAAACTCTCCTAACTTTTATCACCTTAGAATTTCTCTTTATTCTTGATTAAGTTAGAAAAGTAGTAAACTATTCATTAATTTTGTAAGTGATAAAGAGCCATTCTTACAAATTAATAGCTCTGAACAAGTTAGAAATTGACATGTGGAAAGTATGATCAGCAACGACACAGGGTGCTCAATCATATATGGTCATTAATAGGATCTGTTGTTTAATTCAACGTACCTGCCAGCTCAGAGAGGAAAATTAGATTGGTGTGCTCAATCGGTCATGCTTCCTTTTGTTAGGTCTTGAGAAAAAACAAAAGCTGGACCAACTCTTAGTCTTTGCTGGCTGAGACTTCACATCTTTCTTCACAACGTAATCTGCCATGTACTGGACAACAGCCTAAAACCAAATTTACATGCACTCATTAAGTATATAAATAAATCAACATCAAAATCAGATAAGAACTTATAACAAAATATCTAAACATGCAAAACAAGAGGATTTTGTCAAGGAATGTAATATTTCTTAAATATTCTATCTAGACCCAGTTAACATAATAAAACATTAAGCATCTAAAAATAAATCAAACTTGCCATCCTTAACCACTAATTAACAGACATAAGAAGTGAGGGTGGGTGGTGGAAGCACATGGGAAAGATGCATTTAACATTTTCTGTTGTTTTGCTAAAGTACATCAGAGTCAATGCATAAAATTAAAAGGTATGTTTTAAAGTTCTATGGAAAATCACCCTGACTGAAATGTGTACCAAGGATGGTGAAGATGGAGTTCATTTTGCAAATCTTACAAACCAGCATAGAAAAAATCAAAATTAACAATTTTCCTCCTTTCTGAGGACAGATTTGAAATTTTACCTGAGCACCCTTTTCAGCAATATCCCTTGGAGGCACCTCCAATGGGTTCTCTTGTGCCCTAAGCACATGCAATTTTGACAACAACCCAAATGAATCCGGCAAAAACCTAATTTGGTTATTACTCATATCTAACTCCTCCAAATTTTCCAAGTTTCCAATCGACCTTGGCAGTGCCCTCATATCGGCAAAATTATTACCAATATTTAACTTAACAAGTGTGGTTGCAAGGCACAGGCTCTCTGGAACCGATTCCAGTTCATTAAAACTCACATTTATCTCTTTAATTTTCGGTAAAGAAGCCATAGTTGTAGGGAGTCCCTTCAAATTATTGTACCTTATAGAGAGAACCTCCAGAGATTCCATCTTTCCAATTGCCTCAGGCAAACCCCTCAATCGGTTGTAATCAGCTTTTAATTCAGTTAAAGTTACACAATGCCCGATTGTGTAAGGCAATTCCTCCAAGCTGTTGTACTCAACAATTAATTTCTTTAACCGAATTAGATTCCCAATTGAGTCAGGTAGAGTAACGAGCTCATTTGAGCTCACGTTCAGTTCCTCAAGCTTAACCAATTTTCCAATTGTCAAAGGAAGGGATCTCAATTGGTTCCCTTTTAGATCCAAGTACAGTAAATTGAACAAATCCCCGATCGAATCATGGAGTACTGAGAGTCGATTTGAAGAAAGGTCAAGTCTTTGCAAAGAGACAAGACCTCCTATGGTGATGGGTAAGGCCACAAGCCGGTTGTCTGACAGGTCGAGAGATATCAGGGCAGAGAGCTTACCGATAGAATCCGGTAGCCATTCAATTTCATTGGATAATTTGTTTTGTAGGTTTAGTTCTTTCGAGCCTTTCTTCGCGCAGATTTCTATTTTGCTAGCGAGCTGGATTAAGCTTAATTTATTACCACCTTCACCTAAACAGTATCAGATAATGAACTCATCAATTTAAAACCAATATTTCTACAACAAAAATACCATGAAATTTGAAGATGTTAATTACTTACCAGAGGAAGCAGGTGCTGTTGGTGTTCGAGCTGGAATTGTGGGAAGTGCCCGTGCTGTAAGTGAATTTCCAGCAATCCCATCAGGGTACATACTCACCTTTCCTTTCTTCACATAACTATCATCTCTTGTTACCATAACAGAGCTCTTTCCCATCTGTCCTTCTTTCGCTTCCAGTACTGATTTAACCAAATTGGACGAACTAACTGAGCTGTAAGTATCACTGTTCGTACCACTGGTACCGATCCCTTGGCTTGCCCCGGTGACACTGGAGGAAATGGATCGCGCCGCCGAGCCGTTCGAACTGGAGGGGACGCACGAAGAAGCTCTTTGGATCAGATCACCAAAAAGCTCGTGTAAGCTCTCGAGATCGAGCAGCTTCAAGGCATCCTTCTTCTGTTCTTTGCTCTGGTAGAGAACCAAATTCTTTTGCATCTCTTGTACCACGAAGAAAAGCTCTTCTGGTACTTCAATTCCCTTTGTTTGGCTCAAAATGGCATCGATTCGTGACCTTTCTTCCATCTCTACAGTTCTCACCACCGCCATGGCCGCCTCCACCTCATCAATGCTCGGCCGAGGCGGGAGCGACCGATTGAGTCGCATTACCTCTTGAATAACGCTGTCGATTGTTTTGAAAGTGGTACCCATTTTTACAGGAATTGAATTGAAGCATCAAAGATGAGAGAAAACAGAGAAATAAATAAATCCCTTCGAATTTCTCTTGGGTTCTCTCTAAAAGAGAGAAAATCACGAGCTTGGATGTGAAGCTGTGTACAGATCACCGTTCTGAGGTGGAAATGACAGTGAAACCTGAAAGAAAAATCCAAATGTTTGGTAAAAAGAAGGTAATAGTCACGGATAGGTTCACGCGAAATTTATGAAATTGAACCTGATTAAAGAGCAAAAAAATCTCTTTCTTTTTTTCCTTTTGCTAATCTATTTCAAGAGAGAAATAGAGGCGGAGAAGAAAACAACTCGATCGATCAACTCTCCAATAATTTCCCTATGAGATATGGGATGGATGACAAAGCTCGGCTCAAATAATAAATGGCTAACTGTGGGAAAAGGAAATATATATATATATATTCGTCAGTAATCGTCACAGAGAAAAAAGATGTTATATTATATATTTTTTTATTGGAAATTAACAGAGGACGGAGAGAGAGAGTAGAAAATTATATATATATATATCCACCTACGCTTGCCTAGTCATTCTTTCGGGGATATATCTGTCCTTTTACATTGAAAAAGAAAGAAAACACTAACACATTATAAACTCAGTTTGAAATTTCCCTTTTTCTTTGGAGAAGAAAAGAATTGACCGGACTAATGAGTCTGTCTAGTATAACATCAGTGTCATTTCAGTCTATATAACATCAACTCCAAAATCTATCAAATTGACTTTAAACGGTGAATCCAAACCGTTCAAACCGATTTACTTCATTAGTTGTGCGTTTACATGCAAAATTTATAATTTTTCGAATTTATTTAGTATCAAGTCAAACGATCAAATGAGTGAGTTTTAAGTTAATTTTAATACATTCATTTTTCAATATTTTTTACCGCTTGATTGATACTATAATAACTTAAAAATATAAAAAATTTGCATGTAAACGCATCACTCATAAGGTAATCAGTTTGAACGGTTTGAATTAATCGTTTGAAGTACATTCAGTCAATTTTAAAATTAGTGTATATGACACTGAAATCATACTAGCCGGACTCCAGATTAATACGCCCCCTAACCCAATGTTTCCATGGAAAATAGAAGTAAGAAGAATAGAATCTATCTCGTGGTTGCAAGGTGTAGCAATCAATACTGTATGAGTTGTTTTGACTTTTGAGTGGTCGAATAATTTTATATTAGCGATATCAATTTCAATCCTACCAATGTAATTGGTATGCGTTGTTGTTTGAATTTGTTAGACTAGGAATTATTGTAAATGTTAGACTACCAAGGCAATCAATGTAATGTTAGACTAGGAATTATTGTAAATAATCTTTTGATTGGTTTGACTTTGTTGCTTGAAGTTGATGACTTTTAAGGTAAATTTAAGAAGAAGAAAGTTGATGAGTAAGGCATGAATCTCGTACTAACTTGTGTAATTCTTTTTTTATTCATAAGAATCTTTTATTTAATTTTGAATAAGAACATTTTCACACACATAGTATTGTCTTTTTCTTTGTATTTTTTCAAAGTCTGTAGGTATATTTTCATTACTCAAGACAGTTCATACATTACAGGCACCAGGACATACAACAGCTCATACCAGTACGTAAAATATTATAACTGAACCTCCTTGTACAAAGTTGGACAAAAAAAAAGAAAAAATAGAATCGTCTCTGATTACTAGAGATGAGTCTTCAGGTTGGCGTGCTCAGATTGGTAGATAGTGAGTCTACATAGTTTCTTATCGTTAGCACAAACAGTGTTGTTGGAAGCAAGGCGAGCTAGGAGTATCCAGGGAAGTCTTCATGCTCAGATGAGGTTTGTGTCTGATTTATTCTAATAGATATGTAGAGGAGAAGACAGAGAAAGGTCGAAGAAGAAGAAGAAGAATAAAGTGAAAAGTAAGAGAAGATGAGGGAAAATGAAGAAGAAAGAAGGGAGAAGAATAGGAGAAGGGAAGAAGGAACGAGACAACATCACTGCCTACAACGTCGCATCATCCAGCAAACCATAAACATACCTCATTTATAGATTAAGATAGAACAGACAGTAGAGGTGGAGCGAATAAACACCACCCCATTTCGAACTCGGAGAGACAATGCGGAGGAGCAGCGAGGCGGAGCGAAAAGCGGTGACCATATCCGCTAGGCGGAAGCACCTGCTTGGACGAAGTGAGACAGACTGAGAAGGAGTGGGCCAGAGTGGAGGGGAGGGTGGAGGAAGTGAGGAGGCGCTGGAGACTCAAAATTGTTTTCTGTTGAAGGCGATATCTACGAGGTAATTAAGGGTCGGATCAATCCTTCAAATTTCATACTCATGTTATTATAACAAAATAATTTCTCATTCGGATTTCAAACACATGATTATTCATGTCAGAGACCATGAATATTTACCACTAGATCAAAAACCAGTTTTTAGATAACACAGTCCATACCACTTGATTAAAAACTTAATTATTCTCATCTAAAAAATAATGTTGAGGAGACGTAGATTTTTCATAAAAGATATTCTTCTTAAAAAATGAAAAAATTCGAATTTTTTCATAGATCAACTTAAATTTAAAATATCATTCCATAAAAAATAAATCAGTAGTCCTGGTTTGTTTCCCACACATAAGTACACAGATCATGACCACAGTGAATCCTTAAAATGATTTAATGTTCCAGCAGAAACTGTAGCGGTTACAATTTACAAACGGCATGGTAGTCAGTCTGGCATCTGGCATGGAACCACAAAACATGATATCGTGGCCTGCGGGGACCACTCATTTATTATACGGTTCTAATCTTATCCCCCCTTTCTTCCTACTTCTACACTTTTTCTAATTAAGTTCTTGTTTTATATAATACAGTACTGCTAGGTGTAATAATTTTTTAACTATTTGTACATGCAAGAGAAAAAAAAAAAAATGTTTTAAGACACATTACTAAACAATTATAGGCTATAGCTATGTTATACCCATTGTTTTAAAATTCGGTTTATATTCGGTATTCGGAAGGCCACGGAATACCGAATATACGGTATGCAGTCGAATATACGGATTTTTATTTGGATGTATATATGCGGATTTTAAAATAAAAATTCATATTAATAAACAGCAGCATAGTAGAAAACAAGCAGCATAGCCACATAAATTCAGAATCGTATATATTTAGAACCGAATATTAGACCGAATACAAATTTTAGACCGAATATTCAGGACCGAATACAATATTCAGAACCGAATATTAGTTTTCTATTTGAATTACAACCGAATACGAATATACGACCGAATAAACCGAATTTTAATACACTGGTTATACCTAGTTCCAGCACAGATGCGCTTATATATATTTTTAACATTTTATACTGGATTTCTTCGGTTGGGAGTTTATTAGTTTACTCTCCTTGCTAGGCGAGGTCTCATGTTGATTCCGCTTCATTTATTTTATTATTTTGTAGATTATTATTTTTTATACATAAAATGTTCAAATGTGCTATAATATTTTTGGCACACATATTTAGTATTGCTATAAGCAAGAGATAATAAAATTATAAATTAATAAAAAAGTTGAAAAAATTATCGAATAGTTAGATACCATATTTTTTTTTTATAAATATAGACAGTGAGTTTGAAAGTCGTGAGAGGGCTCGAACTCTTGACCTTTGAGTAATTATAGTTCTAAGATTTTTTTTTTCAAGCCATCTGTGTTACCACCCTTCTGTTTACAAGTTTTTAAATCTTAAAATCTAACTAATTCAACCTCTAACTATTTTTGTCTCCAAGGAAAAAAAAAAGATTCATTTCACCCACTTTTTTTTTCCTCTGATTGTTCTCGCTTATTTTACTGACGACCTGTAACGAATTTGCGAATCTAAAAATACAAACGTTTTATACTCGATTTTCTTTTTCAAATAAGATCCCTGATAAAATAATTTTGAGTTATATTAGTGTAGTTGTTTTTATAATTGTTAATTATTAAGAGAAATTAATAATTTATATGATTATTTTTATGTAGATTTTATAATAAATTGATAGTTTATAATTACATAATTTACTTAAATGGATAAATAATTATCATTAACATATAAGTGATTGATTTAGAGGAAAATGAATGCTTAACATTTTCACCTAAGATAACTTAAATTTTCAATTAAGTCAAAATCAGACAATTTTATTCAATTCAAGTCTATTTAAATTGATAAGACAGTATTAATTACTACAAAAGAAAACAGCTTAGATTCGTATTTTAAAAAAATCAGACAATTCAAATTTCTCGTGGATCAATTCAAAATTTCAAATATTCTGGTAAAAATGTGAACACTGAATCTATCTGCCTCTATTTCTCATAACTGGCGATTGTATATAGGGCTGAGATTTGAGGTCCGTTCATTATATACTAGCATGAATCTTAAAAGAAGCTTTAATTATATATTATAGGTTTAAGCTAAATTGACTCGGATTCTGATCGGATGGTCCAGTTTGAGCAAATTATTTGATCAACATGGAGTTTATAAACAGTTTCTTAATAAGAAACTTTACTGCATAATTTCTAAATAATAAACTCTCCCATATTTTTGAAACTATATTAGAAACTGCCACATCAGATTAAAAACTCTAATAGTACCAAGGATGTAGATGCTCTAAGTATTCATAGTCAAGACCAAGATCTGAGAACGCCCAAGCCCGATACGGGTGAGAAGGAATATATGCAATGGAATTAATATTGGCCCAGTTAAACCATAAACATGGTTCACATCACAATTTGCCCTAAAAGTAGGGAACCTAGCTACCTCTGGATTTCATTGAAACACTGCTACAGATATCAGAGCATCAATGCAATGAACAGATAACAAGGTCTTTTTTGCATCTATTCTGATTGCAAAATACTTATTGAGGCAGTGCAAAAAAACCAGATAGAAGAAGTACTGCCTTCGTGGGGATCCGACTCTGCTACTTTTAGAAAAGCAGAGTTCTGCTTTTCCGATCCCAACCATTCAAAATTTTCAATTCACGTATCTCGATAAATAAACTTTTTCATACACAAATCTTAATGAATTTAAATAGTTGGAATCAAAAAAGCAAGATCCTGCTTTTCTCTAGTCCATTCCCTTCATGGGAGGCTCAAAACAAGAGACGATAGTCAGGTGTGCTTTACTAAATAGGAAAGGTACAAATCTGGTACAAATCAGATATGCAAAAAGACGGAAAATATGGTGAGGCACACAAAACAGGACTACGATATACATTCAGGAGGAAGCATACCAGATCTCATACAAAAATACATTTTCTTAGCCTCTTCTCATACAAAAATACATACTGTAATTAAGATCATTGTTTTAGAATAGAACAATACACCAGCCATCAAAAATAGCTTCTCCAACTTAATTAAAAATGTTTGCTTGTCTCTTATATTCTCTCTTTTATAAACATTATTTGTACATGTTTGATATTTAGATTTGTCTATAAATTAATTAATTTAAGCATAAACAAGTTATTTGTAATCAAGGCGTCTATTTACCTTCACAATATATTTTTCCTTTTTAAGAATAAAGGCAAAGCCAGTTTCATTGATAATTTGAGACGAAACTTTAGTTATTTTACACAAAAAAAAATATTAAGTTACCGTTTATTATTTTATAACTTAGATTAAAAATAATGTGATTCATAATTTCTAATAAATTGTACGTAATTATTAATTGACCCTATTTATTTTCAAAATTTCTGTGCTTATACAATATTTTTTATGAGGAGGGTTCAAATGCCTCCACCATGCCTCCATTTTTAAAAATTTTAATAACTCAAAATTTAAAAACTAAAAAGTCAAAATAAAACCGTTGGATATGATCTACATCATTTTATCTATGCACGTGTAAAAAATTATGACATTTCAATTTGTTTTGGTTGTCATCAAGAGCTCGTAAAAAAAGTACTAATGTGGATAATTTCTAGACGTTGATTTTTCAACTTATTGATTCACATAAAAACAATATCAAAATGTGATAATTTTTTATGAGCACATAGATAAAATGATATAGATCATATCTAACGGATTTATTTTGACTTTTAAGTTTTAAATTTTGAGTTATTAAAGTTTTTAAAAATGGAGGCATGGTGGAGGCACAAAAAATAGAGGCATTTGAACCCTCCTCATTTTTTATATAGATTAAAAGTAAAATTAATAATAAGAAGAAATATTTTGTATTTCTTGTTTTTCTTATAACTATTTACAATGGGATTCCATCAGATTATATAGCTATTTTATAATGTAAATTATGGTAAGATAATCTAGCTTATTCATGTAATTAATTATAAGATTGTGTCCACTGATACGCCCCTAAAGCAGAGACGTGAAAATTTTATATGATTGACCTTCAATATATGTTTGACTCATAACTTGAAAGTGTGACTCTACTCTTTACTATAGTTGACAATATGGCATGGTCGAATCAACAGGCGGGTGCACGACAAAGACTAGTGTTACGGACTTACAGGATCGGTTCTGGTTCTTTCCGGTTTCCGCATAGAGGTTCCACTTGTAAGTACTGAACCCGGTTTTGGCATGCCAAACTCAATTCTTTAATCAAACAAGACACCAACTGCAATCAATGTCCAAGAAAAATAAACCAGTGAGAATGACATGAAGCATCCCCACCGTAAAATTTAAAGCTGTGAGAACGGAGAATAGGACAACTTTATCAGTATTTTTTCTCCTTTCCTTTTCAGTCCTTATGCTATGTCATGTACATAGCTCTCTGATTCAAAACTTCATTGCAATATCAGTATATCATACTGATACTGATAGAGCAATTGACAAGCACAAGTGGAGTCAATTTCTTGAATTGAAAAGAGAATGAATTAGACAAGGAGTTTTAACTTGGAAGTTACAATGAGAAGGAACTATACACTTCCTATTCTCTTGTTTCTCTTTTTTTTGGGGAAAATTAGGACAGGGGCCTCAGGTCTGACATACTGCAACCCTGATACAGCAGATTTATCAACTAAAAAAAAAACCAAATAACAAATAAAGCTTATTATTATCGAAGGTAAATTATATCCAAGTTGGGAGGTAACCCACATCATAGTTAGTGAGGGGCTCATCCCAGCAAAAAAAGTAAAAATAAATGTATAAAGAGAGCATTTGCTGGTATGTCAAATAGTCTGGTTTGAAAACCTGGATTTACAATAATAATAACTTGTGTTGGTTTTCTATGTTTTGGTTTTTCCCTAAATAATTGTACCTTATAATTCGTATTAACATGCCCCCAACTTCCTTGCATTATATTTCAGAGGTAATACTGGCATTATGTACTATATCCTAATAAATGAACCATGTAATAGTTTGTTGTACAAAGAATGGGACAACCGAATCAGTAACAATGATAGCTGTCGTCATTTTGTGAAATTAAGAACTCCCAAATAATTAGCACATGGCAACTGGCAAGAATGAAAAATAGGAACTTTGGCAATAAAGGAGAGCATCATTTGAAAATTACCAATTAGTGAAACTAGAATCCTAACAACCTGACAGATAATTTCATCGGCATTTTCTTCCTATACAATTTGCCCAACAAAATACAAGGTGAGGTTATATAAGAAAACCAACAAAAAAGTGTATTATTTCTTGGCCTTGGAGAAGCGAAGGCATCGGTACTTCTCACCACCAACTGTTATCTCAAGAGCACCATCCAGATTGTCCTGATTGGATACTGTACCCATTAGCACGCTCTTTTCTTTCTCTAGGTTTTCTCTCTCCATCTTCAGCCTTGCTTCTTGCCTTGCTATTTCTGCCTACAAAGAAGTCAAGAAATAGTCTCTTTAGAAAAGAAAAAGGGTACATGCTTAAAGATAAATTGCTGCTGCACCAAGATAATAGCCTTGCCTTGCTATTTCTGCTGGTACAGTAGGCCCATAACCTGTCAGAAACTGTACACTAATTCAAATTATTAAGGATCATTATCCAAGTTAATTACAAAGCAAGCAAGCCAAGCGCTTAAGGATTTAGATTTGCTTTGTTTATAAAAGAAACAAAAGGGAAAAGTGTAAATGTCAAATATTGGTAAAGCCCTAAAGGAGCAGAACATCAAGCTTTTTTTCCTTTGTGAAGAAACAAGACTAAGCAATATGAGAACATTATGCTTTATCTAACATGAAATAAAGAAAGGTTTGACTGATGCACTCTCTTTATTCTTTTTTTCCACATTTTATTCCTTTCTTTAGCTTGTCAGTAATTGTACAACAGCCAACATGGTTGCCTGCACAAAAGCAAACACAAAAAGTGAGGAAAAAAGCAACAGGTGCCAGACCGAAAATCAATAACTTCATTGTGCGTCCATTTGATTTTTTGCATCTTGTATCGTACAAATTTTTAATTTTGATAACCAAGATGCCAATAAAACCTGCTGAACTGGCCTAAAAACTTAACGCTGCTAATGGAAACATTTAACAAACCAAATATTCACTTTTTTAGTAGTCTTAACTCATAATTTCCATAGTAAAAAGACTAAAATTCTCTTGCTGGATTAATCATTGCAGATTTGCAACACAAATTGTTAATGATATAACTTGTGTATCTATATAATAATTTCCAGTTCCACGTACACTAAGGAGTATTATCTAAAGTTCTAAACGTCTGATAGTACTTTCTGTTATTGCACACCAGTATTAAGACATGAGTTTCCCCTTAAATTTATATTTACTTTCAACGATAAAATCAGAAATCCAATTGATTAACGGAGTATCTCAATACAACACATCCATATTAGAATAAAATCTATGAAATTATTGTTCCTAAAGGTTTCCATCCTCATCATTTCTCACTTCCCCGTCCTTCTAAAACTCTCTAATCACAAAAAGAAACAGTTCAAGAAATGAAGGGACAAACAACAGAAATTACCTCACGGCGTGAGAGTTCAGCCTTCCAGGCGGCCTCTCTCTCGGCAACTTCTCGTTCTCTCTCCTGGATGTAGCTCTGCATCTCCCGCTCCTTCATAATCCGATCCTGTATATCCGCATCCAGCGCCTCCTGTAGCTCTCGCACGAACTTCTCCACCACCGCCTTTATGCGGAGCGACATCTCACTCTCTCAATCCGATTCAAACCCTAGGTTCAATTTTTAATTTGAGAGGCCGTATTGCATGACTCGTCGACGAGCTACGGCTCATGCGATGATGGCAGTGTTTCTCCGGCGAACACGTGGCGGTAAAGGAAGCTTTGATCGGGAGAGTTTGACTGAGAGAAGGAATGAAATTGGAGGCGGGTAGTGGTTTTGAGTCCCCAACGCCTGTCTCCACTCTGGAGTCCGACTCCTTCTTCCTTCCTTTTTGGTTCGTATCGAATTAGCCTCTAGTTTTCGGGTCCGGATCCACTCCAATTTTGTATGGACGCAATCACGCGATGAGTGATTTATAGATGGATCTGGACCGTTAGGTTCAGATCATCCGGTGCTTGTGGGGATATTCCGCTTGATTAGAGCCTGGATCGTACGTAGAAACAGACGTTGAGAACCTCTCTTCGCTATTCAAACATGGACAAAAGGCGAAAACCTAATTCATTATTAGGTCCTTTCTAAATTTACAAGGCTGAGGTCGATAATTAACAGGCCCAAAAGGACCAAACCCAAATTTGACATTTTCTTCAGTTTAATTTTTTTAGTATATGTATGCTTGACAAATTGTAAAATCAATCTATATATAACTTGTTACTTACTAAAATCTAAATAATCACTTATTTAGTAACAATTATCATTTTAGTATTGGATCAGAGCCAAACAAAAATTTCGACACTGATGAATTAAAATAAATCCTTGCTAGTTGCTACAATGAAAATTATAGTGTTGGTGTCATTGTTTTTCTTATCTAAATCTTCTTTTTATATAGGCAAGACCCAACATTAGGGCTGCTAATGAGCCAAGCTCGGCTCAAAACTCAGCTCAGCTCGTCATATAGCTAAACATGCTCAACTCGGGTTCGGCTCGGTCTTGAAGAAAAAATCTTGACTCAATTTAATGAGTTTGAGCCTTCAGCTCAGCTCAAACTCGGCTCATAACTCGCGAGCTCAACTCATACCAAGCATTAAAAAAACAAACATTTGTGAAATCCTTTACTGTTTTGGGCCATGAGCTCAACTCGTTTACTGTTCGGTTCTAAAATCTTGTATACTATATTTTTGCAAAAGTATATGTACAACTCTCGGTATAATAAAACATTTACTGTTTTGCAAATGCAAAATTAACATAATAAAGTTTTCATAATTTTAGAACCGAACAGTAAATGTTTGAGTGATAAAATAGAAGAGACTCCTTGGCTCATGAACTGACTCGGCTTGGCTCGGGCTCGGCCATGTTTGAGTGATAAAATATGAGCCGAGTCAAGTTCGGACTTTATTTAATTTAGAGTCTGGCTCGATACAATTTATTGAGTTGTTCAACTCATTGGCTCATGAGCCGGCTCGGCTCATTGGCAGCCCTACCCAACATTCAAAAGTTCCATAATATCTCTAATATTTTGCACCCTAATACCCAGCATAGCTTAAAGTCTTAAACTCAGTCGGCCAACAAGTTTGAAGACTTCAGGCTATGCATGGCCCTCCAGATATGATCCTAATTGAAAACACCATAAAAACCAGTATTGTAAATAACAGTATGTGTTCGTCAAACGAATAGATACCACTAAATGATTAATCAGTATGCGGCCGATTAATCATTTTCATTAAATTATGTGCATATATTCATAATTTATTAAAATTAATTTATTTAACTCATTAAACTTATCAAATAAACTTGATTTAACTTGGTTCTATTATTATAACATGACACTACGCTTATTTCTTCTTAATAATACATACACACTTTACAAGTTTGTAAAAAGGGGCTTCACATCCTTCAGATCCATGAGGTTGTTACGTGCAATACTACAAATCATGCTAAGCAACTGACCGCCTCGTATTATTTTGCAAGAATTATCTGATTACTGCAACTTCTCATAACTCCGCTTTGGTTTCTTGATCAATGGTATCTCCATTAGTGGAAGCAAGTTCCTTGATGATGGATTCGTAAATTTCTATTCCTTTGAGGTACTCATCTTTGCTCAAGAACTGCAACCGTGGCAAAAAATTGTTACAAAGCTCTAGTTTTGCAGTGCCAGGATAAGAAATCAAGGTCTTAATGAAAGAAAAAAACAAGGCTTCTCAAAACAAGGAAAATATTAAACTCATTAATGTAGTAGTCAAAAATATTTTCTGTCTCACTTTTCACTTGTTGATTTATTTAGACAAAAACTTGTTTCAATAACTTGAGAGCAAGTTTGATCTTAGACAAGCAGTAAAAAGGATGTTCCAAAATCCAAGGGCTGGCAGCATTTCTTTATTGAAGGCATCAAATAGGTATAGCAAAGTTTACTTGGTTATTTGAACAAGGGAAAAAAATACAATGACAACAACAACAACCAAGGGAAAAAAAATATAATGGGAAATTTCTATTTAGAACCCCACAAAACCTAAAAGATTACAACACACACACCTGCATTAAACAAAATCAGTTTCATTTATGCCCCTTTAACGTTGGATATTTCACATGGAATCCCTCCTCTCTTATTTCCAGGAAACTTCCAAACAGGCCCTGATTTCTTCCTATTTAACCAGAGCTAAAACATGGGCATAGAGGGGGTCGTCAGGAAAATCAAGGTCAGGACATATTTTGAATAAATCATGGAAGTGCGTCTGGTGTTTTGGGATATTTTTTTTCTTCTGTGGGTAAACAAGATTGCATAAGAAATACATATAGTCAGTTAGACACCCCATAAGAGTAAAAGGACAGAAAATTCACCTCATTGTGGTCATGAAGTAAAATTGGGGTGTTAGCCATAGGTGAAAATCCAAATGCAGGGATTCCCAATTCCCTGAAGTAGCGAGCATCTGTTGAGGCTGGGAATATTTCGGGTTTTCCAAGTTTGCCTCCTGCTTTCTTTACAGCTTCCCCTAACAGGTTCCACCAAGGGTTCGAACTGTCAGCCACCGTTACTGCCGGTTTTCCATATATGTCAAAGATTGGGACTTTTTGCTTGAACTACACGTCAATGAGAGAATACTTAAAATTAGGACAGAAAGCAAATTACTTCAAGAATTAGAATAGGTAGCAACTTTCTAAACGAACTTAAATGCAATATTATAGTAGACAAGAAATGAAACAAGTGACCAAATAGAACAACCAAATGACGGTATCATATTAGACAACTTGTAACTAATGCACTGTGAAAGCGATGCATACCTAACCACTAATGCATGCATTTAATTTAGTTAATGCTATTCTGATATTATATATTACAGGAAAGCTTATACCATGAATCACAAAAGAGAAACAGCATAGGTATAATGAAAACTAAAAAGACTTGAAGAGAAAAGGCAAGATCACATGATCTGAAGTATAACCCATTAATTCAATTGTCAAACTAAATCAGCATCTTTCATGAGTCAATAAGACAACTAAACAAAATAATAAAAGCCAGCAAGTTAGGTGTGCTAAAAAAACTACCTCATAAGTCAGGTTACGTGAAGAAGGGGCCCACTCCTCAGCAATACGCCTCTCTAGTGCTTCAGGGTCAGCACTAGGTGGTACCCGAATGTCCAGACCAACCTCTGCTTCTGATGGCTGCAGATTCATTACAAACCCCTAACAAATACAAACAAAATAAACCCATAAAACAATGATTAGTTAGAATTGGATGATAGAACAAATCTGTAACTGCTTAATGCAAGCATCACAATTCAGTTCTGAACCAGACAGTTTTGCAAAAACTATACCATCAGCACAGTAACATACTGACATTGAAAACTTGTCTAGCTCTAAGATGCTCGGTTCATGCAAAAAATTACTTAATAGTAACATATGCCTCAGTTCAGAACAGGAAAACCAGAAACAAAATCTCTACAAACCCAAGGAGAATGAAAAAGAAGAAAAAAAAAAAGCAGCAGCACAATAACAAAGAAAACCAAAGCAACAACTCACAGTCGGAGTAGGAGTGCCAGCCTTCAAGTAGACAAAATTGATTGACACAACATCGCCTTCAGCTTTAACCCCTGCCTTAACCAAATCAAACTGAGCTGTTCTAAACCGCTTAATAACCTCGATGCTCTTCAACAAATTCTCCATGGCACTCCCATCATACAGTTTGGCACCATGACCTGGCTCACCTTTAGACCTGATCACAGTCCACCAAGGGCTCCGCTCGCCGTAAAAAAGCCTATACCCATCCCCAGGTGATGCAAGGCCTTCATCAAGCACTAGACCAATGTTTAACTCTTTGAATATTTCAGATTTGACAAAGGCTTCTACGCCGGTATGGCCACCTATTTCTTCATCTGGGACAAAAGTGAGGTAGATGTCTCGGTCTGGGGTGAACCCAGCCTTTTTCAGGAGGCGGATCGCCTCTAGGTATTGCATCCCCACACATTTCATATCCTGAGTATGTGCACAATTTTTTTTAAAAAAAAAAAGAGGTGTATTATCCTGGTGATATAAGTCCTCTAAATCTCTCTCTCCCCTTGCTCTCTTTGCATAAATTAAAGGAGAAAAAAGTAAGAGCTGGATGGAAGGTTTTAACCGTCATAATAATATCTTCATTTCTGTAACTCTGTTACAAGTTTAGCGCCAAGTACTGGATTTGAGCTGTAGTTTTGTTTTTAATTCTAGCTTCAATGAAACACCAACTCGGTTGTTAATTATCATCTATAGTCTAAAGAACCAAGTTACAATTATTGCTTTCACTTCTCAATTAAATTGAAGCTCTAGGATACCTGAGAACCCCGAGCATAGATACGGCCAGACGAATCGAGGGAAGCAGAGAATGGGTGGTGGTCCCACTTGTCAGGTTCAGAGGGGACGACATCAGTATGCGAGTTCAACAAAAGAGAAGGCAGCGAGCTCTTCCTTCCGGGCCACTTGACAAGCACCAGCGGCTTACCAGCGACGAGCTCGAGAGTTTGCGATTCAAGCCCGATGGATTCAACTTGAGAGGTGATAAAGGCGGCGGCTTTGGCGTAATCGGGGGACGGTTGCGCCGTGTCTATGCGGAGGTACTCTTGAAAGCGCGAAACGGCGGATGCGGCCTCGGAGACGGTGAAGCCGCTGGATTTCACGGCGGTCAGCGCCGTGGCGAGGAGTAGGAACGCGATATGTGGTAGGAACCAATTCATCGTCTCTCTGAGGAGTGCGTGAGAGAGATGCGAGTTGACTGAAAAGCAGAACTCTGTTATGAGGTCAATTTGGTCCGATGCCCATCGGACTCAAAGCGAGTTCGATGGGTTCGATGACCGTCCGATTTTTTCAAGAATCGCGTCTGAAACTTTCGCTTCTGCTTTAACAGAGCAGCTTGGGTCCGATGTCCATCAGATTCAAAGTGGGTTCGATGGGCTCTATGACAGTCCGATACGCTTTAAGATTCGTGCGCACGTAAATTAAAGCAGATGCGAAAGTTCGGGCGTGAATCCCAAAGCGTATCGGACGGTCATAGAGCCCATCGAACCCACTTTGGGTCCGATGGGCATCGGACTCAAGCTGCTCTACTGCTTTAATTCGTGCGCACGAACTTAAGCATATCGGACGGTCCCGAAACCCATCGGACCCAACCTGCTCTACTCTGCTATACCTATGCTGCTGCTCACCCTGAAAAGCACAACTCTGCTATGCTTATCTGGTTCGTCCAACCTGAAAACGACGGATGAGATTCGTTCGTATCACTCTGTTGGATTTTAATCTTACTCATACATGAATTCAGATGAAATTGAAGAGTCCAAATCGTAACGCAAGTTCATATATGATGCTGATGCGAAAAACAGAAAGGGAACTAACTGCATTTGTAAGGTTTGGGAATTGGGATGCATTAATAATTAATTACCCAAACAGTTTTGACAACTTTGAAATCCAACTCTGGAACGGATTTGAGCATCTTTGTAAATTAAATTTCAAAATTTTAGTTAACACTTTCAAAATTCTTGTTTGGTAATTTCAATTTCACTTTTATGGATACAATGCAATTACAAATTTTGAAAGATTTTTTATCTCCACTCTCACTCTCTCACAGTCAATCCAATTCTCTGTCGTGGAATTAAAAGCAATTTCTAATCAAATGAATGTAAGAGTTGTGAAATTAAGTTTAAAATTAATTATTTTTTTACTCTTTAACAGTTATTTAAAATTGCTAATTAATTTTATAGATAGAGATGTCCTTGGAATTTAGAATCATAACAAATGTAAAAAGTTTAACTCTTGTTGTTAATTCACTTTAAAAATTTAAAAATGATGCATTTACGGTTTTCAAAAAAAAATGATACATTTACACTGGGTTTTTTTTTTTTTTTTAAGAAGTTATTTTGGTAGCTAGGTTGAGTTTAATTATTTTGGTAGGTGATTATATATTTGAGCATATAGCTTGGTTTGTGAATCTACTTTGATCGTCTTTTTATGTGGAATTTGCAAATGAAAATTGCGAGTTCGATCTTGTCCTAACTTGTACATGCATCGAATATGACTGAAGTGAGATAAAAAAAAAAAAGATAGAAATCACAAAAGGTGAAAGCAAATAGAGTTTGAAATATGATGAAGATTCACGCACAACGAATTAGTTTGATAAATTATTTACATTTTAAATCTTTACTCAATAAGATTTAATCTAACTTCTTGGCTTGCCCATTGATCTTATAAAAAAAAGATGTAATCGATCTATAAATTACACATATCATATACATCAAAATTGATATATATATAGAGAGATGAGCTATGGTAAGACGTGGAATAAAATCAAGTTTTTACTTCATGACACTATATTTTCATTTTGAAAATTCAAACAACCGATCCAAACCGCTCAACATGTTCTCTATATTGAAATGTGCTTGGAGACCAAATTTTACATTTTTTGAATTTTTTTTACTATTTATTAAGCCACTTTGAAAATCGCTGATCCTGTGGTCCAGAAATTTTTACATTGTTCGAATCGGTTGTTTGGATTTTCAAAATGAAAATATGACGTGGAGTACAAACTTGTTTTACTCCACGTCTCACCATAGCTCACATATATATATATATATAGAGTTGGGCTACGGTACTTCGCGAAGTAAAACGACTTCACGTCTATATCTTCAATTTGAAACTTCAAAACGTCGATCCGATATATATATATATATATATATATATATAGAGGAGGGTTCAAATGCCTCCATTTTTCATGCCTCCATCATGCCTCCATTTTTAAAAACTTTAATAACTCAAAATTTAAAACTAAAAAATCAAAATAAAACCGTTGGATATGATCTATATCATTTTATCTATGCACGTGTAAAAAATTATGACATTTCAATTTTAGTTTGGTTGTCATCAAGAGGTTGTAAAAAAATGTACTAATGTGGATAATTTCTAGATGTTGATTTTTCAACTTATTGATTCACATAAAAAAAAAAATCAAAATGTGATAATTTTTTATGAGCACATAGATAAAATGTTGTAGATCATATCCAACGGTTTTATTTTGACTTTTAAGTTTTAAATTTGGAGTTATTAGAGTTTTTAAAAATGGAGGCATGGTGGAGGCACAAAAAATGGAGGCATTTGAACCCTCCTCATATATATATATACACACACACACGTGCGCGCGCACACACACACACATATATATATAGTTGGGTTACGGTGCTTCGCGAAGTCAAACGAGTGTTTTACTTCATGTCTATATCTTCAATTTGAAACTTCAAAACGTCGATCTGAACTGTTCAAGTTGACCTCCATATTAAAATCTGCTTGGAGACCAAATTTTACATATTTTGGAAATTCTTTACTCTCTTGTTTAGAATTTTTGAAAATCACTATTTTTCAGAAAATTTTGGATCATAGAAAACAACAACTTTCAAAAATTCTAAACAGATAGTAAAAAGAATTTCAAAAAATGTAAAATTTGGTCTCCAAGAACAATTTAATATGGAGATCAATTTGAACGGTTCGGATTGACATTTTAAACTTTGAAATCGTAAAATACCAAAATATGAATGTGAAGTAAAACACTCGCTTTACTTCGAAGCACCATAGCACAACTCTATATATATATATATATATGAGGAGGGTTCAAATGCCTCCATTTTTTGTGTCTCCACCATAACTCCATTTTTAAAAACTTTAATAACTCAAATTTAAAACTTAAAAGTCAAAATAAAACCGTTGGATATGATCTACATCATTTTAAATTTTGACTTTTAAGTTTTAAATATATATAGTGGATAGTAATAAAATGATGTAGATCATATCTAACGGTTTTATTTTGACTTTTAAATTTTAAATTTTGAGGTATTAAAGTTTTTAAAAATAGAGGCATGGTGGAGGCATGAAAAATGGAGGCATTTGAACCCTCCTCTCTCTCTCTCTCTATATATATATATATATATAGAGCTGGGCTATGGTGAGTTGTGAAGTAAGAGGTCATTTTTACTTCACGCTCATATTTTCATTTTGAAAATTCAAACAACCGATCCGAACCGTTCAACATGTTCTAAATATTGAAATGTGCTTGGAGACTAAATTTTACAATTTTTGGAATTTTTTTACTATTTATTAAGCCACATTGAAAATCGCTGATCCAGTGATCCAGAAAATTTTACTGTTTTTTTACTGTTCATAGTGGATCAGCGATTTCAAAGTGGCTTAATAAATAGTAAAAAAATTCCAAAAAATGTAAAATTTAGTCTCCAAGCACATTTCAATATATAGAAAAAGTTGAACGGTTCGGATCGGTTGTTTGGATTGTCAAAATGAAAATATGGCGTGAAGTAAAATGACGTTTTACTTCGCAACTCACCATAGCCTATCTCTATATATATATATATATATATATATATAATCTGGCTAATATGCTACGCGTATATAAGGGCCTCTCCGTGCTACGGCTCACTTTTTGAGTTTTCAAAATCCTAACGGTCGATCCGAACCGTTCAACATGATCTCCATATGAATATGTACTTGCAAACCAAATTTTACATTTTTTAGAATTTTTTTACTATTTATTAAGCCACTTTGAAAATCGCTGATCCAATGGTCCAGCAGATTTTACTGTTGTGTACAAATTAGTGTTTTTTCAAAGTGGCTTAATAAATAGTAAAAAAATTCTAAAAAATGTAAAATTTGGTTTGCAAGTACATATTCATATGGAGATCATGTTGAACGGTTCGGATCGACCGTTAGGATTTTAAAAACTCAAAAAGTGAGCCGTAGCACGGAGGGCTCTATGCTACGCGTAGCACCGTAGCACTGTCCTATATATATATATATATAGAGAGAGAGAGAGAGAGAGAGATTGGCTAATGTGCTAACGTCATAACTTCGGCCGAAGTTATAACGAGTCGTTTTTGCAATTTCAAAATCCAAACAACCGATCCGAACCGTTCAACATGTTCTCTATATTGAAATGTGCTTGGAGACCAAATTTTACATTTTTTGGAATTTTTTTACTATTTATTAAGCCACTTTGAAAATACTGATCCGGTGGTCCAGAAAATTTTGCTGTTTTTTACTATTCACAGCAGATCTGCGATTTTCAAAGTGGCTTAATAAATAGTAAAAAAATTCCAAAAAATGTAAAATTTGGTCTCCAAGCACATTTCAATATTTAGAAAAAGTTGAACGGTTCGGATCGGTTGTTTGGATTTTAAAAACTAATAAACGACTCGTTATAACTTCGGCCGAAGTTATAACGTTAGCACATTAGCCAATCTATATATATATATATATATATATATATTTTTTTTTTTTTTCACCGTTCATCAAATAACATGAAATTTTTGGCAATCCAATATTTTAATGACAGCAAATGAAAACCAAATATTTTTTTAAATTGCAGAAAAATTGATATAAATCAATTAGGAAACATGTATACATTTTTTTTACATGTATATAATTTTATTTATTAAGATAAACAGTTATAAAAAGAAATTTTATTAAAATAATGTATATTCTGACTTGTTACTTCAGAGGCCAGAAGCATTGCAACAAGCTCATCTGTCATCTCTAAGGGTGAAAACGGTATGGATAATATCCGATCCGTATTTCAAAAATTAGATGTGGATATCCGATATCCGAATATCCGTGTGGATATGGATACTGATATGGTTTTACATTTTAATTATCCGTATCCGAATAGTAGATATATATCATATATTTTAATATATATTATGAAAAAGAGGAGGGTTCCAATTCATGTCTTTCATACCTCATCATACCTCATATTGTATATTTCCGTTTTCAAATTCCAAACTGTAGATCCGAACCGCACAACATGATATTCATGCTAAAATATGTTTGGGGATGAAATTTTATAATTTTTGCAAATTTTTTACTAGTTTTTAAGAAAGGTACAAAATCACTATATCTGGACCGTTCAAAAACAGTGATTTTCTGCCTATCTAAAAAAATAGTAAAAAATTTCCAAAATTATAAAATTTCATCCCCGAGCATATTTTAGTATAGATATCATATTGAACGTTTCGGATTGACATATTGGACTTCGAAAATGGAGATATAAAATATGAGGTATGATGGGGTATGAAAAGCATGAGGTATTGGAACCCTCCTCTGTGAATTTTTTTTTTTGTTATTTACCATTAAAATTAGATAAATATTACAAACTTTGATATTCTTTAATATTATTTAATAAATATCCAATCCAATCTGTATTTGTATCTGTATCCGGCTGATATTCGATCCGTATTCGTATCCAAAAAATTAAAAATATATATGAATATAATTTTACTACTATTCGCTCCGTTTTCATCTCAGTCTTTACCTCTTCTTTCCTTTAGAACAAGAATGTCCATATTGGTCCATAATTACCATCTTTACGCCAAGCGTACATTAATAGTTGGAATACCGAGGGAGGTGTGATTATAAATTTATTAATTTAAACTGTTTTTTGTGTTATTATTAATCGAGGGGATGCGATTACAGCGTGGGGATTTGTTTAGGCTATAAAATATAAACTAGTACTAGACTACTAGTAGTGCTTCTGCCAGTGCCATAAAAACCAGACTATTAAAACAACAACTCTCCGATCTCTAGGTAACTAATTGTTATAATCAATCTTACTTTGTTTGCTTCGTTATATATCACTTATCAGTAACGCATCATCCGTTGATCCAGTTTTTTAGTTAACCAGATGGATATTTTTAAAGGAACCAATTTGGGTCTGATGGGTTTCACGTCTGTTCGATCTGCTTTATGATCCGTGAGATAGATTATTTTAAAGAAACCAATTTGGGTCCGATGGGTTCTACGCTAATCCGTCTGATCTGCTTTAAGATCCGTGTGCACTGTTTCAATAAGTGTGCGCATCAGCTTTAATATTTGTGTGTGGATCATAAAGCGAATCGGACAGACGTGGAATCTATCGGATTCAAATTTGAGTCCAATGTCCATCGGACCCAAATTGGTTCCCTTCTTAAAGAAGAGAAATTTGACAAAATATTTTTCCTTTGAAAAATGTGATACAATATACTTTTCTCTAAAATTTTCAACAATTTGAATTTAAAAAAATAACTAATTTTTAAAATTTATCTTTATAGAACTACATAATAATAAAATGAAATTTAGAAGTACGGAAATTTACAGCTTAGAAATAAAAATGCTATCAAGAACTATATATTTTCTAAATATCATGCAATGTTGATTATTCTATTAACACAGTAATCATAATTCAATTACATAATATTCAAAATTTGAGAAATGCGAATTTAATAGTTTATGCTAAAATTTGTTTTAACCATCATTCGTGTAAATTGTGTTTTGTTTTAATATATACTTTATAAATAATACTCTACAAAAGCTAATTTTTCTGAATTATGAAATTTGGAATATTATAAATTTTACAACAAAAATTTTAAATTTAAATTGTAAAAGTTTTTTCATGCACAAATCTCAATAAAGATCAACAGTTGAAATTGAAATAACAGATTTCTGTTATTCCTTTAACAGCAGATTTATTTCCCTGAAAACCTCCATGCTAGAACAACCTTGTGCTGCAAGAGAGCAGCTTGGGTCCGATGCTTTAAGATTCATACGCACGAATTTTAAAACAAACACGGAAGTTGCGGGCATGAATTTTAAAGCAGATCGGACAGTCATAAAACCCATTGAACTCACTTTGAGTCCGATGGGCATGGAACCAAAATTGACTTGCTGCAAAGGACCATTAGCTGAACCGGTGTATGAGCATGTAAATTCTGACAACAATCCAGTTGTACGCATTTTATTATTATATTGAATGAGAACAGAGCCCTCCATTTGTTGGTATGAAGGAGAGATTCGTACTAAGCCCCCTGGCTGCGCAAATTCAAATTACAGGCTAAGGAAGCATACTTCTGACGCCTCTCTAATTTGCTCTTTCTTCGAGGTTAGTTACACCAATACCTTCATCCTTATTTAGGATCTTCTTTGAATAATTATTTGCACATATCTGTGTGGCTAAACTTAGACATTTATTTTACACTGTCTAATTATAACGTCTGTGACCCGCAACAAGGTGCGACGTCCTTGTTTCATTCTCCTAAATTGGTAACAATGCACGCCCCCTGTCCACCTCACCTCCCACCCCTCTCGCTCTCTTTTCTGCTTAAAACTGAAAAAAAGGAAGTTATAAATTAAACAAAAAACAATCGGGAGAAGAAAGGAAAAAAAAGTGAGAAAGAAATAGAAATAGAGATAGAGAAATCTTTTGTGCGGCTATCATGTCCATGGCGAAGAAATCGTCTACAACGGCGCAGGATTCGAAGTTCAGCTGGGAGGAGGTAGCGAAAAAGCTATCTCTTTGGCACACCGCCACCTTCCGCCCAGTCTTAACCCACGACGACCTCGAGCCAATCCTTGCCTCCGCTGGATTCTGTCCAGTCCGGAGCGCCGCCGAGCCGTCGCAATCTCCTCCAATAAAAGGAGATGGTGCTTCATCGACAGTGGTAACGTGGCGGGAGTACGAGTATTGCAACGGCGCGGGAAAGGGTAGGGCGAAGGGCTGGAGACCGAGGCCGAGGTTGCCATGGGGAAGGCTCGATGGATTGCATCTTTTCACTTACGAGGCGTTCTTGATCTCTCTCGAGTTTTACCTGGGGCCCCACCTTGTCCCCAACCTCTTCCACGTCAGGTAACGGTGTTAACTCTTTTATTAAGTTCATTGCCCCAGCCCCAGGTAAAATGCTTCGCAATTAGGAGCATTATATACCTTTATTCAAATAAAGCAAAGTTTTTAAGATTCAAATTTATTTTTAGAAAATGGGCCCGAGTATCCATTAGTTTTCCTTTTACCCACATTATTCTAAAGAAAAACAGAGCCTTCCTAATCCATGTATAAAAAGCAAAATACTAAATAAAAGCTGGTCCTGGTGATAATATTTTAAAGCATTGGTATAATAAAATGGATAGTAGAGGAAAAGGTGGGGCAAATGCTATCAATGCGGTAAGAAGCCTTCATACACATTGGAATAATAATGGACTGAGATTAAAAATTTTATGCTTGACAAACAAAGAGGTAATTTTGGTGGTGTCAGGGCAACCGTTAGGTAATATGCTCTTGTAAAAGATTGAATAGAGATGGTTTTTATTGCAATTTGAAGTACCCATAATTCTACTTATATTTGAGAAAGTACAATCTAATAACCAAACAGTATCTTACTATCTTACTGTTAAGTTCACAAAAGCTCCAAATCCATCAACCCCTTTCTCTAGAAATGATTGTCATTTTTCAATTAGATCCAAGTGGAGATGCTCAGAGTCTCAACTTTCAACTTCATAGTTAATTTTGTCAATGGAGATGTGATATTATAGACTTTTGTTTGTCATGCTAGCAGCTTACAAAGGCGCTGGTTATCATACGTATATGTACAGCTTAATAATTCCACCTTTGTGAGGTATCTTTATATACCGGTTTGATTATTATATATGATAGCAGCTTACAAAGAAACTAGGCTTGTCATGCTAACCAATTAATGCATTGTTCCATACATATAAGTACAGCTTACATGTTGTCATTTTCATAAGATGTTTCATCTAGCAAATGTATCCTAGTTTATTGATACAACTTTGGTTCTAGGGCAATGCCAGTGACCAAAAAACATGATATGGCACTGGAGAAATCATATCGGCCAATGCGTGATTGCGGGATAGATGAAGAAGGCATTTTTGTTTACAGAGAAGGTACACTGGATCAACTCACCAAGGCTGCATCGGGTTACAGTAACAGTTTCAGTCTTATCAGCAACTCCACTTACAGCACAAGCACTTCCACCAACTGCACTGAGAGCGAAGGTGGTCTCAAGAAAAGGAACCAAAATGAGACTAGCAATGATGGTTCTCCAGATTGCTCTTCTCTGATTCCTTTAAAAGATCTTTTCCCAAGTACAGATATTGTTAGCTTCAGTTGAGCATCTTGTTGGTAGAACAGTTTTAGGAAAAAAAAAAAAAATTTAAATGGTTTAATAACGTAGTGTTAGTGAGGCCAGTAAGGCTTTTTTGAACTTGAGTTTCAGGATCAACCGAATCGAATTGTATGTTGAGGCAATTTTGAATAGTAAATTTTTCAGTGTCAGTATGTTCTTATGTGCCTTAATTGTTCGTTACTGGCGCCTAATTTTTCTCTTTATACAAACAGCAGACTAAGGACATGGATTTCTATTTAAATTCCACTTTAAACTCGAAATTTTCATTGTGATTTATGGGCCTGGATTAGGCCCATATAATCTACATAGGCCCCATAATAGGATGGCTGTATGGGGTTTATTATGTGATTCTTATTTCATGGTAAATTCTTTTGGAGGTGATACAAAAGCCCGATAATATGGATCCAAATCTGCTTGAAATCCAAAATTATGAACAGTAATGCTGAAATTTTTGAAATTCCGAATTCAGCTGGTGAATTATTTCGAGGTATGTGCACAAAAAATATAGCTGTTTTGAGATGCGTGCACCGAAAAAGTTGAACGACTGGATTCGGAATTTCAGGAATTCCAGATATACTGTTCATGTATCTTGGATTTCAGGAGATTTGAATCCCGATAATAGAAATTGGTAATTGTTCTCAACATCTTTCCTCATACATTAGTTAGCTTTTAAGATGTTAAATTAAACCACCTAATTTCCTTTCCGTTGAAAATGTAAGATAGTATAGTTGTATTATTGTATATATATACAATATACAGATCATCAAAATATGCCTACATTGTAAAAGTATTCTGTGGCTACATAGAATTTGTCTAGATTAGCAAAATACTGGCTGAATCAGAACAAATTGAAATTTAATAGTTTGTTGAGGACAAAAAAAAAGAATCAATTATCTCAAAAAAGAATTTACAAAATACATTGTGCAATAAACTGTGCTTATTTCTTGAAAGTGAATAAAAAAATCAATCATCCCATTATGTTTGGTACCTATATAACTCAAATATCTCTAAATCTAATTTGCCTGAAATGAATAGAAATGAATTAATTAAAGAAACAAAGGTAGGTTGAATTGAATGGGATAAAAAAAAAAATACCAAACTTGCCAAATGGTCTAGGAGTTTCTTCCAGGGACTGGATTTCTCTTTTCCTTTTGGTTCTTCTTTTCTTTTTGCCCTTTTCCCTTTTGCTCTTTTACAATTTACCATAAAAAGAATTGCTGAAATCACCCGACATTCCTAACTGTATTCCTGACTTCCATGCACCAAAGATCCTCTTCCTCTTGGACTCGTCAACCCACGACACCACCTCGCAACCCTTATCATCCCTTTTCATGCTAATTATTTGGACTTTGATCTTCTTTACTCATCTACCTTTTAAACTTCCTGTTACGGGTTACTCATGGCAATATCTCTCTCTCTCTCTCTCTCTCTCTCTCTATATATATATATATAGAGATAGGCTATGGTGAGTTGTGAAGTAAAACGTCGTTTTACTTCACGCCATATTTTCATTTTGAAAATTCAAACAACCGATCCGAACCGCTCAACATGTTCTCTATATTGAAATGTGCTTGGAGACTAAATTTTATATTTTTTGGAATTTTTTTACTATTTATTAATCCACTTTGAAATCGCTGATCCACTGTGAACAGTAAAAAACAGTAAAATTTTCTGGACCACCGGATCAGCGATTTTCAAAGTGGCTTAATAAATAGTAAAAAGATTCCAAAAAATGTAAAATTTAGTCACCAAGCACATTTCAATATAGAGAACATGTTGAGCGGTTCGGATCGGTTATTTGGATTTTCAAAATGAAAATATGAGCGTGAAGTAAAAATGACATCTTACTTCACAACTCACCATAGCCCAGCTCTATATTATATATGAGTCTGAATTTGCTGTGATTCCGAGAGGGATCACAGGATCCTAAAATTCCGAGATCAACCGTTCAAACTTTTCCGTGTGCGGATCTCAAAAATATTTTTGGAAAAGTAAATTTTCATACACGCATCTCGAGAAAGACCAACAGTTGGGATCGGAATCGCAGGGTCCTGTGATTCCCCGAGAATCACAACAGATTTATTTTCATATATATATATATATAGAGGAGGGTTCAAATGCCTCTATTTTTTGTGCCTCCACTATGCCTCTATTTTTAAAAACTTTAATAATTCAAAATTTAAAACTTAAAAGTCAAAATAAAACCGTTGGATATGATCTACATCATTTTATCTATTTGCTCATAAAAAATTATCACATTTTGATTTTGTTTTTATGTGAATCAATAAGTTGAAAAATCAACGTCTAGAAATTATGCACATTAGTACGTTTTTTACAAGCTCTTGATGATAACCAAAAAAAAATTTAAATATCATAATCTTTTACAAGTGCATAGATAAAATGATGTAGATCATATCCAACGGTTTTATTTTGAGTTTTAAGTTTTAAATTTTGAGTTATTAAAGTTTTTAAAAATGGAGACATGGTGGAGGCATGAAAAATGGAGGCATTTGAACCCTCATATATATATATATGAATGTTGAATTAATGTGCATGTACAACAATGTTACCCATTACCAAAGGTTCCATTATGTTAAATTGATGGCAATCTAAATAATTCAAGTTTCACTATATATCCTATATAAGAATGTTAAATTGATGTTGCATGTGTATTAAACTTTATAGATAAATTGTAGAGGAGGGTTCAAATGCCTCCATTTTTCATGCCTTCACCATGCTTTCATTTTTAAAAACTTTAATAACTCAAAATTTAAAATTTAAATTTAAAATTAAAAGTCAAAATAAAACCGTTGGATATGATCTACATCATTTTGTCTGTGCACGTATAAAAAATTATGACATTTTAATTTTGTTTTGGTTGTCATCAAGAGCTTATAAAGACGTACTAATGTGGATAATTTCTAGACGTTGATTTTTTAACTTATTGATTTACATAAAAACAAAATCAAAATGTGATAATTTTTTATGAGCGCATAGAGAAAATAACATGGATCACATCTAACGGTTTTATTTTAAATTTTGAGTTATTAAAATTTTTAAAAATGGAGACATGGTGGAGACACAAAAAATAAAGGCATTTGAACCCTCCTCTAAATTGTAATATATTTTTCTATTTAGTTATTTATCAATATATATGATGTAGAGACAATCTTATACTCTGTTGATTATTGAAGGTAGCAACAATTTTAGAAACTTTTATGGCAAAAAGTCATCTCATCTATTTCAACTTAGCAAAGCATTAATCAATATTTTAAATAGCGGTTAGCCATTCATAGTGTGTAAGGTATTATGTTCAACACTGCAGCAAATTATGATGATTATATTGAAAGTTATGCTATGTAGAGTAAAAAGATTTTAATAGCATTTAAACTATTATTTACTAACATGTTTCTTAATATACAGATGTATAACACACTAAGACAATATAGGGTGTTAAAAAGATGGAAGAAATAGATAGGCCTAAGATGCAGTGGCGGATCCAGGATTTCGTCAAGAGGGGCAAGAAAAATATCGAATTGGGTTTAAATATCTAATCGGATTTAAATCTATTAACCAATTGAGTAATCGACAAAAACAATGCTTTAACATATACTTTCCAATGCTTTGACTTGTAATTTCTGATGTTCTGACTTATAATTCTAATTACCAATCAAAATTCAACCGATTTATTTCAATTTAAATCCTAAATTTAACTCGAATTACAAATTAAACGTCCAGAGAGGGGCAAAAAAAATTTCAGGGAGACAAAGTCGGTCGGAACCGATAAATCTCCACTAAAACTCAGAATCCAGGGAGGACAGTTCCCCCACCGAAACACTCTGAGTCTGCCCCTGGACATTAATATATACGAACCTCTTTGCACAACAACTAATCAAGATAAAAAAGAACGGTGTTACCCTTGTATAGAAAATAGAACTATATATGGATATCTGCACTACAAAAGGATGTATAGCAAGCAAACAGAATGGGTTTAACGTATCGCCTAGACCTCGAATAGGGCAAGTTTGGCTGTATATAGATAGGTACGTAGCTCTATCTTTGGGAAAGCAAAGGGGAAAAAGATCTCACGCACCCACCTGGTTCAACTCCGATCGAATCTGATAGACCCACTTTGTTGCCTTCGGTTCCTCTCCACTCGTACGGAACCACTTGAAATCAATCAAAGAGATTTAGACCAGTTTCGGCCATCTGTTTCAAATAAGTAATCATCTGACCAGTTTCGGACGCTCTTATTGTTCTCCAGCAATTGGAGATGATCCGTTCCTGACTTTTTTCCCCATTTCTTTTCAGTTTTACTCCTGTGACCAGTAACAGTAATACGCTCCATCTCTCTCTTTACATTTCGTAAGGTACTATATAAACACTTGCTTATGCATTTCATCTATTGATGCCACGTACTTGCCTAGCTTCTTCTTCGTTCCTCTCCCCACAAGTAATTCAACAGACAACAAAGCATCAAATACCCAAAAAGGAAAGATCAACACAGAATCAAGGTATATATGGAGGTATGGTTTTGTCATTAAAATTTATCTTCTTCTATGCTACAACGCTATAATCTTTTATGAAGACTATTGTTTCAGCAAATGCTAATGATTTAATTTTAGATTTCTCTCTAAAAATACTATGAAATCTGAGTGAGCCTATGGTACTATGCATAGCACGGATTAGTTCGTACTACGGAGTCATATTTTCATTTTGAAAATTCTAATGGTCAATCCGAACTGTTCAACGTGATTCCCACATGAATATGTACTTGTAGACTAAATTTTATATTTTTTTCAATTTTTTTTACTATATTTTAAAATAGGTAGAAAATCACTTGATCTGAAAATTCTGGACCATCCAAAAACAGCTACCTATCTAAAAAAATAGTAAAAAAATTCTAAAAAATATAAAATTTAGCCCACAAGTATATTCTCATATGGAAATCATGTTGAACGGTTCGGATCGGCCGTTAGAATTTTGAAAACGAAAATATTGATCCGTAGTACGGACCAATCCGTGCTGTGCATAGTACCATAGACTCACTCATGAAATCTCATTGCTCTGTAAATATTGCAGACAATTGAGTTGAAGGTGGAGATGGTGGCCCTCCATGAGAAGAGGCTAAGAAAATGTCTTTCCAAAGTTAAAGGTAAAAGATATCAACCTCATAATGTCTTTAATCTCAAAAAAAAAAAAAAAAACCCAGTATTCTTAAAATTCATTCTGTACAAGATATTGGTGATACTGATACATCTTTCTCAAACTGTCAATAATACACCCAATATTTTTAAAATTCATTTTAAATTTAAAAAATCATGTTAAAATTTATCTTATGCAATCAAATTGATTATACATTAGTTTGACCTCTTAATTTCTACAAGATATTCTAAGACTTTTACAATTTTTTTGTTTGAGTTTCAAAATTTGAAAAACAAGAGCTGTCAAAATTTACAGGACCAAAAACTTGGGGCATAAGTAGGCAAAACTCCTCGTTCAAATTCATATTTTATAATTAAAAACTTCATACAATAAATCCAAACTATTAATGATGTGTACAATATTTTAAATTCTATTATATTTGTACAAGATGAAAATAAACATATTAAAATTTATCTTATGCAATCAAATTGGTGATACATTCTTTTAATTTCGCCCCTTATTCTACACAAAATATTCTATTTTTTTTTACCAAGTTTTTTTGAGTTTAAAATTCTGAAACGTAAGAGGGGTTGTCACAAATTATAGTACCAAAAGTTTGATGTATAACATTAATTTTTTTTTTTTTAAATTCTTATCAAAGACCAACATGGCTGGAATCAATGCCTTCTTCTTTTTTTCATCCTTTTTTGTGGTTTGCCAAATCACACGGCCCAGTAGTCTTAATGGAGGCCCAATATTTGTCAAATTCGTAATTAATTGATATCCACCTTGAAAACAATTTGTGATTGGAAATTAATGTACAGGAATAGATAGAGTTGAAATAGAAGGAAGCATTCAAAAGGTGGTGGTGACTGGATATGCAAACAGAAACAAAATATTGAAGGCTTTGAGGAGAGTTGGCCTAAGAGCTGAGCCATGGTCTCCACACAATGAAATCTTAAGCACATACGCATCAACAAGTTTCATGTTTCACCAATATAGCTTCTTTTAAGAAAGGCTAAAAGACCTATATCACATATATATATATCCTCAATTTGTAAGGCTTATAAATATGAGGTCAATTTGGGTCCGATGTCCATCGGACTCAAAGTGAGTTCGATGGGCTCGATGACCGTCTGATCTGCTTTAAGATTCATGCCCGTAACTTTCGCGTCTGCTTTAAAATTTGTGCGCACGAATCTTAAAGCAGATCGGACAGTCCCGAAACCCATCGGACCCAAATTTGAGTCCAATGGGCATCAGACCTAAGCTGCTCTCTATAAATATAGATTTACCTTCATAAGTTTTTTTAAGGTTGTTTTCTTTTCTCTTGTTAAAATATGAAGTCCTTTTTTTTTGAGGAAAAAAAAATATGAACTCCTTTAGTTTAGACTTGTTTCTCATTACATTTCAACTTGCAAGTTACAATTATTAACATGAAGCACCGCAACAAGCAAAAAATTTCCTTGGTATGACCAAGAGGATTTACAGTTACTCTGCTTTATTTATGTACTAAGTTTTTCTTTTTGTTTTCTTATTATTTGTAGAGAGCCAGAGCCTTCGTATGCAAGGAACATATGTAAATATTATAAGAGAATAAAAATAAATGTTCTCATACAAATTGACATGTTTTCATAAAAAATAGACAAATGAAAAGAATAATTCTTCAACAATAAAAATAATAGACCAACATATTCTCTCAAAAAATTTTTAGTTACCACACCAATAATTCGAAATTAAACAACCACCACCTAAAACTCCATATTTCAAATTTTACCACCTACGCACCCTGGGGGCGCGCACCAAATTTTTTGGTGCGCCAGCTGGGGATGCGCACCAAATTAATTTTTTTTATTTTATTTTTTGGTGCGCCAGCTGGGGATGCACACCAAATTAATTTTATTTTTATTTTTTGGTGCGCACCCTCAGGATTATCAATTATCGTCACTCTATAGACATAAAAAATTTCAATTATTGTCACTCTATAGACATAAATAACATTGAAAATAATTCTTAAAATACCCAATAATGTAAAACGAATAGCCGTACACTTTTTTTTTAAGTAACAATTTTTAATATTTACTGGGGATTCTCCATCCGAGTTTGAAACTTGTAACATCCTATTCAGATAACATTGTCTTTGTTACTGGATCAAAAGTTGATTCTCAAGTAGCCATATAATTTTATTTCAATAATCAGATATGTAACTTGTAGCATGAATTTTTTGTTAGTCTTTGTTTGAGTAACTCAATTGAATTTGATCAATTTTTGTTTTATGGTGCTCTGGCTTGAGGTCTGAAGTTTTGAGCATGTTTGTGCAAAGAACATAGGAGCGCCTCAATATCACCGCAACCGAATTTATTTTTAACATTTCTTTTTAATTTTATTTTACTTCCATTCTTACTTGCAAGGAGAATAATATTTTAGAACAAATGGAAGATTTGTAGCAATAATGAAAGTAATATGAGATTTGCGAACAAATTAAAAATCTGCTAAGAATCGGAAATATTTATTAGAAGGCAAAACTGGAATTAAGAAAGAAATATAATCCTGAGTCCCCAATATAGTTTTCTGATGCTCAAAATAGCTCCCCCTCCCCCCCCCCCCCCCCCCCAAAAAAAAAAAGGTAATGGGATGGACTTTGGACAAAACTCAATTCAAAGTTGGGTCCAAATCATCCAATCTGCGTTAAAATTTGTACAAACAGCTTAAAATTTAACAAATTTAAACAATCTCGTAAATCTAAACTGTCTGTGCAATTTTGATACTAGAGATGCTAAATGGACAGAAAAGCCCGTGGACAAACGGGCCGAGCAGATAATTAATTGATGTTGGACGAGTTGTGATCTTAACAGATCCCAAAGTTAAGTTCAGTCCATGTTCAAATTAATTTTTACATCCGAACCAGATCTGATCGATTACTTAGGGTTAGGGTGTGCTCCAGATAGAGGTAATGGAGTGGAGGGAAGGGGAGGGTGCTTGAAAAATCAGAAAGCTACCTGCTCCACAAAACCAATTCGGAAGGGAAAAGTTACGGGTCCGGATCCCCTAGAGTAGAATTCACATCACCTCAGGTTACCTAACTCAAGCAAATTACAATCAGACGGTCATTTAACATGGCACGAATCTCAAAACAGACCCTCTACAGTCTCAATAAGCACTGAATTGAGTTTGGCCCAGATAGAATTAATCTGAACCGGCCGTTGCAATTTGCTCGAGTTAGGTACCTGGGAGGATATTTGTCCCCTAAAGTAACCCAACTTTTGGGTTTACGATCGAGACTGTCCGATTCTATTCTGTCGCTCGAGATCGTCTCGGGATTCGAACCTGTCGTCGGGATATGTGCGCTCACTTCATAAGTCCTTTTCTCTGAATTTCCTGGTTGTCATTATGTGAATGCATTCTTCGAGTATTTAGATCTAAATCTGGCATCATGATTATATAAAAATGTTTACTGGGAAACATATAATAGAGTAATATAGTTGAGGATTTACAAGAGTGTTTACTTGATTCTATCCCATTTGATATTCTCCAATAAATTTCTCCTTTCAACCTTTTCTCAGATCTGTTTTCTCCAGCCATGCCGTCTCATCCCGGCAGCAGCTTAGGGCTATAATTTGTAATTTGTACTTTCTGCAGCTTTATATGAGAAAAATGAAGGATCCTAAACTTCTCCTTGGAACTAGCATGGAGAAAGGTCTTATTTGTAGCATCTACTGGAGAAGGCCCCAACAAAGGTCAGAGTATATCTTTGGCTACTGACACAAGATAGATTACTTACAAGAGAAATTTTGATTAAACAAGGGTGCGATTTCCAAACTGGATGTGTACTTTGTGGAGATGACACCTTGGAAATGAGAGACCATTTAATATGGCAATGCCCCTATTCAGTCCAGTTTTGGAGGACTGCCCTGGTGCGAATCGGTGTTGGCACACCGGCACAAAATGTGCCAACTATAACAGACTTTTGGCTTCAACAGAGGCAAACACTTCAACCGCAGGCAAAACAGACACGGGACACGGCATGGGTGGTATTATAAGATCAGTAATATAGAAAATAGCGGTGTTGTGTAATGTAT
Source organism: Carex littledalei (assembly GCA_011114355.1). NCBI lineage: Eukaryota > Viridiplantae > Streptophyta > Magnoliopsida > Poales > Cyperaceae > Carex > Carex littledalei. The sequence goes on from CM022091.1 coordinate 12,645,673, forward strand.
AGACTAGGTACCTTGTAAATAATCTTTTTATCAATATACCAGTAAGATGGCAAATTTCCAACTTACCCTAAAAAAAAAAAGACTTGCATGTTTACTTGCCTACTTGGTATGTACCAGTTAGTACTAATACGTAAATGTTTACTAGTCTTGATTAGATTATAAGCTTGTTTAGTTGCATGTTTACCAGTTAATACTTGTATTTACAATCCCTAATTTTTAATGCATATCTTTGTTCAGTTGGTTAAACTACATTAGTGATGCTAGAACTCATATGAAAGGTCTGATCATCACTCAATTAATTGTTTAATTGCTGCCAGTACTGATTTTTATTTTTTATTTTTATGAATACCCGTACTGATTTAACTCACCACTTACAAGCACTTTTTGTTTTATGAATTGGTACCATATAAGTATTTATACTAATTAACCAATAATGAGATAAGGTACCATTTTTTTTACTCACCACTTACTCAAAAATGAATTATTTGACTCATTTTTTTAAGTATGTCACTTACATGCACTTTTTATTTAACTCAAAAATGAATTGGTACCATTACAAGCAGTAGGGATGAACCAGTTAGTATTTGTTATTTAATATTGCTTTGTTATGTACCATTCTGTACTGGTAAGTAAATGTTGGTCATACGTAAATGTTTGGTATGTACCAGTTAGTGTTTTATCATGTGCGTATATGTATACCAACTTTGTGTTCAATCCTATTTTATTTGAATCCTTTTCTTTTATAAAAGCTGAATTGAAAAATTGAGTTTTTAGTGATTTAAGCTTGCATTCCACCTTAGCATTATGGTATCATAATGGTAACACGTATATTGGATGGTGATGGACCTAATACCCAACGACATGCAAGTTCCATTCAGAAGCAACAGGTCCATTTGTACTATTTTACACTGTAATCGTCAATTATTAAGAATATTGAAGCGCTAAGAGTGTTGACATAAAATAAAATGGGAATGCATATATCTAAATTTGAGTTTAAGATGAGAAATTAAAAAGAACTCCTTTTCATTGATATGAGGCTAAAATAGTCATATTTTGATACAATAAAGTCAAACTCAAAACTTTAACCCAAGAGCCGTCTTACCTCCCCTCCCCTCCCTCCCTCTATAAAGTTCTGGAGCACAGCCTTAAAACAAGTGAGCTAGGGCTGCTAATTGGACAGGTTCGTCCATGGACAAATCGGACTGAACACTTAAAAAATGAAAGTTGAACGAGGTGTCATCCGAACTGAGCCCAATGTTCAGTTCAATTTATTTTTTATTTACGAACCGAATCCGAACAGGACCTGAACAAAGTTCGGTTATGTTCATTCATCAGCCCGTTTGAATATGTGTTGAGCAGCCCGTTTGAAAAGGTTTTGAGCAGCAGATCTCTATCTCTATCTCTTAGTCCGATCTCTCTCTCTCTTAGTCCGATCTCTCTCTCTTTCCCCCTTCGCCTAGGGCACCCGGCAAAGTGATCTCTCCTTCGTCGCGCCACCTCTCATCCGTCGCGCCACCTCTGCTGCGTCTCTTAGCCGCTGCGCAATTTTCACATTTTCAGGTACCGTTTCGCCTTTTCACACTTCATACTTAGCAATCAATTTGAAGTTTAGGGTCTTTAGCGTTGTGTGATTTGGTTTAGTATCAATTTGAGTATTTGAGTATTTGAGTTTGATGCAAGTCTGTGTGCTGTGTTGGAGGGTGACTTGGTGTGTCTGTGTGCTTTGTTGATATTGCATCTCGATCGGAGGCAGTTTGCACGAGTGGCATAGTGGTGCTATTGTTGTCCATTGAGCAGTTCTTTCCTGACCATAAACTTGTCCATTGATTGTCCATTGATTAGTCCACTGGACAAGCCCGTTTGAGCAACTCAATCAATCTCTCGCTCTCAGTCCGCCACCGCTCTCACGCTGGCGCCGCTTCTCGTCCGTGGTGACACCTCTCCTTCGTCACTCCGCCTCTCCTCAGTCGCCACCGCCTCTCCTCCATCACGCCGCCTCTTCCCCTCAAGGTACAAACTTTCCTTTTAGTTCGGACATAGTAGACTAGTAGCGATAGTTTTGGTTTGCCTGCTGAGAATACGATAAATCGATTCTGAATCTATACTTCGGTATTGAGAATACTAATTCATAACATCAGAAATCAATAAATTTAGATCTTTTCTTTGAAATTCCAAATATAGCATGTTAATACCATTTATTTTACGAGTAATTTTTTGTAGATCTGATACAATTTATCTTGACCTGTACTGTAAATGTTCCCCGTTATCTTTTGCTTTTGCTGATGCATATTTGCTCCACCCAGTTTGAGAAATAAAAAGTTCGAACTTTTTTTTGTGATTCTGACTGATTTGATAGGTCATGTAGTTTTGTTGAATTAAAAATCAGAGCATCTAATTTTGCACCTCTTTTTGCTGATGCTGTGTTATACAGGTGCCTCCTATTTTTGCTGATGCTGTGTCAGAGTAGCTAATTTTGCACCTCTTTGCACAATTTGAACTGTTTCATCATTCATACAGTGTATCAATCAAACCAGTTAATTGTCCATATATGTTGTCCACACAAAGCCCGTTGGTTGTCCATATTTTTGACTAGTTTGAACTGGGGTTTATAATGATCTGAATTGGACGGACCGAACATGGTAAAAAACTCCTCAAGTTCAGGCCAGTTATGGACTGGACGTTTATCATTCAAATTTCGATACGGGTCGGTTATGGACTGAAACCCGCTCATTAGCAGGCCTATTTGATACTGATCAGACGATTTGGAGTCTTATCTAAAGCTCTTTGGATAAAAAACCCCACCCAAGAAAGGAATTCACATCCCCTCAGGTTACTTGACTGAGTACAATTGAACTGGACGGTCCAAAATTGTTCTTTTTAACTTAGCATGAATCTCAAAGCATAAATAATACTGGCCCCTGCGCCATCCCGAGTAGGCACCGGCTGGGAGTAAATCTGGGCCGTCCGTTTTAATTGTGTTGAGTCAGGTACCTGGGAGGATACAGATTCCCCGAGAAAGAAAGGGAATCACCGAATTAGCCTTCAAAATTTAGTAGCAAATAGATTTGGTCGGAAAGGGCTTAAAACAATAGGCAACCACCTTGGATCAAAAAAGGCCCATAATGTTGATCCATAAGTCTCATGGTGGCATCTATTCAATTCGGTTCGATGATAAGAAGGATATTGAAAAAGAAAAAAAAACAATTATGCAGCTTCTTGACTTGTAGGCCCAATCCGCTATCGCTACTTGTTTTGATTGTGGTGTGAAGACTTGCGAAGAAGAATTTTCAGGGAGAGAGATTAGAGCGCGAGGAGAGATTTGCTATTCGGAGTTTTATTGTGTTTGATTTACTTCCAATTTTTAGATTGAATGGGAGAATTGGCGATAGAGAAGCACACAGAATACATCCTTTCCGTTGAAAAGGTTTGATCTTTAAACCCTTAGCTCTATGCTTCAAATTCAGTTCCCTCTTTGATTTAGTAGCAGTGAAACTGAAACCCCTTCTCCAAATCTAACAGAGGAAAGATGATTTTGAATCCTTGGTCATGGAGCATCTGAGATTGAGTGGTGCTTACTGGGGTCTCACTGCTCTTGACCTTATGCACAAAATTGGATCTGTAAAACCTGACGATGTTGTGACCTGGATCATGAGCTGTCAGGACAAAGATTCTGGTGACTAAACTGAAATTTTCAATTTCTCAGCTTAAAATGCCTGATAATTTGGCATAATTAAAGGTGTAAACTTTTTTGTTGAATTGTTGAATTAGGTGGATTCGGTGGGAATGTAGGTCATGATCCGCACCTTCTTTACACGCTAAGTGCTGTGCAGGTTTTGGCCATCTTGGATCGCCTCGATGCCCTTGATGTAGAAAAGGTGTCAGATTGTATCCTTTTCAGTGAAATAATATTGAAATGTGGCGACAATCGCAATAGGTTGTTGTATTCATATAGTTGCATCCTATGCTTTATTGATATCTGTAAAAGAATCCAAGCTCTTGTTTTGCTTAAGACCAAGTAAGATGTTGCAGGGCTTCAGAACGAAGATGGCTCATTTTCTGGAGATATATGGGGGGAGGTTGACACAAGGTAGGCTATTGATTTATTATTTCTTTTTTTTTAGTTGTATTGTATCCAAAAATTACCGTACCAGCCGGTATACCTCCTTTCAGTTCATTTGTAACAGCGCTAAACCAAATTACCATTTTAGGCTTCAGAAAAAAGTTGACTGGTAATAGACTGGTACAGGCCTGGTATCAAATGTCGTTATTTGTATGAGACCAGGTACATTGTATAATAATATTTCCCTCTATATAGGTTCTCGTATGTTGCAATATGTTGTCTATCCTTGCTGCACCGGCTAAGGAAAATAAATGTAGAAAAGGCTGTAGATTTTATTGTTAGTTGCAAAAATTTGGATGGTGGATTCGGCTGTATACCTGGTGGAGAGTCTCATTCTGGACAGAGTATGCTTCCATCTTTGTCTTTTCTCCATTCTTCATTATTTTAACTATTCAAGATCTTTGGCCCAAACACACACTATTTTTTCTGCTTTTGTGTATAGCACCCATGACTTTTGGTATTTGCAAAATGTCAGTGGATGGGGAACAGTAAATAATGAATCTAACAAAATACTCTTTCCATACATTAAAGTTTTTATATTTTTTATTGGACTAGTTTGCTCCTTATATTTGTACAAAAAATATTATTTTTTAAACGTTTATGTTACACTTACATTGGTTAGCATTTTGGAAAATAAGACAAAGGATAAGAGGGGAGAAGGAATACAGGGGGATGAGTCTTAATTTAGAAGATTTATTTTATTCAACCCTACAATGAAGTCAGGATGTGTTCAATTTATGTTGCAATTATTAAAAGACAGGTCAAGTGATCCTATTTTATTTTATTTTTTCCAACATGCAGTTATTGCTGATATTAGTTATGGTGCCTTTCAGAAATGCCACAAATCACGGGCGTTCTTTGAAATGCAGATAATAACAGTTTGCAAAATCCTTTTAACTGTTTTAATCTGAACCTAGATCTGTCTTAATTATCTTAATTTTGCATTTGTTGGTGGCATTGTAGTATTTTGCTCTGTCGGTGCTCTGGCAATAACTGGGTCACTTCATCACATAGACAGAGATCTGCTCGGTTGGTGGCTCTGTGAGCGCCAATGTAAAGATGGTGGTTTAAACGGCCGCCCAGAAAAACTCACTGATGTAATCATTTCTTTTATTTCCATTGTTGGAACTCTTTCTTGTTGGGTTTACTGTATTTCATGGATTATGTTTGCATTTTGGAATAAATAGGTGTGTTACTCTTGGTGGGTTTTGACCAGCTTGATATTGATTGACCGGGTGCATTGGATCGACAAAGATAAGCTCTCCAAGTTTATTTTGAACTGCCAGGTCTGGGACATGTTTTTTTACTGATCAGTACAGTATTCAGCTCTATATCATACATGAATTTGAGTTTGGAAAGTCTCAGTACCATTAGCAGTAAGGCTTTATCCAGTTATTCTTTTTCTCCACCCTTTGACATGGGATGCCAGCCAACCAAAAAAAAACTTTGTTACAGTGCTGCAGCTTGTTACCATACTTGTTGGCCCTGGTACTGGCATGCACCTGTACCTGCCGGTATGGTAATCTGTACCTTGTATTATATAGCAGCAATTACTTACAATATTTATTGTTACTATGTTATTACAGGACTTGGAAAAAGGTGGAATTTCAGATAGGCCAGATAATGCTGTTGACGTCTTTCATACTTTTTTTGGGGTTGCAGGTGCTCTCTCATATGCTTTTTGTTATTATTTTTCATGTGACTAAGAGATCAAACTTTCTGATTAAAGATGATCAATAGGGCTGTCACTAATGGAATACCCTGGATTGAAGACCATCGATCCGGCTTATGCTTTACCAGTTGATGTCATTAATCGCATATTCTTTCAGAAGTAGAACGGGCTCTGCTCTCTTCTTGTACAATTATATTGCATGGTGGGAAGGTTTCTGAACTATAAAGCGCAGGAGGATAATTAATTGTGAGATGCATAATATTTTATATGCTTCTCTGTCATGGAACTAACACTAGAGATGTGTTGGAAAAATATTGATTTTATTATACTTGTTTGGCCATTAGTTATGCACTTTTTTTGTTTTATCTATTAGCAATGCAATCTGATAAGATGTGTAAACCTGACAAAGCTCTGGATTAGGTGAGGGTCACACATGATTTCAACTAAGCAGGTACAGTCGCACGTACTTAATTCCTTCTTTTCTTTTCCTTGATTTCTTAACCGCACTTTGATTTTGAAGTAGAACTAGGGTGTTCTTAAGCTCACCAAGCCTCTTTGTGAGCTTAACTTAAAAGCCCATCGAATTGGTTTCAGGTGACGCATCCAAACCGTTGAAACCGATCTACTTTACGAGTGATGAGTTTACATGTCAAGTTTTTAAATTTTCGAACTAATTTAATATAAAGTCAAGCGGTAAAAAAATGATGAAAAATGAACACATTAAAATTAACTTATAAACCATCTTTTTTTGACCGCTTGACTTTATACTAAATTAGTTCGAAAATTTATAAATTTGATATGTAAATGCATCACTCGTAAAGTAAATCGGTTTGGATGCATCGTTTGAAGTCAATTCAATAGGTTTTTGAATTAAGCTCACAAAGGGACTTGATGAGCTTAAGAACACCCTAGTTCTACTCTTGATTTTGGTATAATTTTCATCTAGCTATTGGTGTTAAGCAACTCAGATTGACACTATCAACTTTGTGTTGGCTACTTACATAATTTTTCCTTGGCAACTTTTGGTCTCTTCATGCGTTTGGCCTTTCTGAACTTTTTCTCTTTGATATTATGATGTCCATGGAAGATGGAAGGAAGCATTGGTATGCTGGGATCCTTGAAAGCTTCATCATTTATTCATTTGCTGGGTTTTGACTTTTGAACAATCAGATTTGCTACAGTGATTCGCTTATTTGGAAGCAACATTTCCTCTGTCAGTTATCCAATCACGCTAAAAAATTATAGTAACGGGTACAAAATGTTATGCATCACTAATGATACATAAAGAATAAGAGCGCTTTTAATTGCAGTCTTCTATGCAACAAACTAAACTCGAGAAATTCTAATGAGCAAATACAATGAATTTTTATTTTTTATTATAACTTGCTAAATAGAATATTCTTCATACCACAAGGTTATTAATAAACATTAATTAATCAACCTACAGAAACATAAAGCTAATTAAGGTTCTTGCTAGTTTGCACAATATATTAAGCAGATCAAGCTAAACAACTCTGCATACCTACTGCTACACCTAAGTTGACATACCCCACTGAATTCTACTCTTTATACTTCAAATTATTTCCAGGCTATGTTAGAAAAGCCAGGTTGGCTACTATTATTGCTCTGGTTAAGCGGGCTACTGGGTCCACCCGAAGATTCGCTGAGAGTACCCCTCGAAGGCGGGCTTGCGGGTCTCATTGGGCCCCCACCCGGCACAAGCTTAGCAGGCATGGATCCGGGCTCGGAGATGGCGCGCTGTTTTTTCTTCTCTTTCTTTCCATCTGCTACAAAGCTCCCAATTATAACCTGTTAATTAAGCACATGTCAGGCCTATTGTTAATTATCTGCAATCTCGATCTTGCTAAAGACAAAATAATAATGAAAGCATAAAATAATAAGATAATTCGTTGTGCCGACAGCTCAACAGATTAATACAAAGTTAACAACAAGCTAATGACAAACAAAAGTTATTTGTCCACTGTATTCTGGCATGTGCTGAAACATGTTGACCCCAATTATAAATTCATAACAAAACTAGTATGAAGTACTTAACTGTATGCATTAACAGTCCAGCCACAACCCAATAATTAATCTATTTTACCAGATCAGAAACATTTATTCATTGTTGACGACTTCATTCGTATGTGATTGCTCCAAAAGAATTCCGTGTACAAGACAAAACTCTATCAGCATAACAAAGAATAATATATATATACAGGGAAACCCTCATGCAGTGCAACATGCAAAAAATTATCGCATAATATAAAAAGCTTCATGCACACATAGTACCTTTATGCATACCAAGTAGCACTAATAATATTTACATACATTTCAACTAAATAAATTATGCTAAATAAGAGAAGAAAAGACAGAAAAACAGACCTGGACAGGGGAAGCGGCTGTTAAAAGGCCAGCAACACCACCACCTAAGACTCTGCCATCGGGACCTGCCAATGAGACACTCAAACCCCCCATTCTACTCCTCTGGCCCCCACTCTCAGACAGTAGAAACGATCCCGATAATGACAATATTTCAAACCTACCCTACAAATTCCACAAATGAAACATACAAAAAAATCAGAATTCCCTATGGTAAAATCAAAACATAATTATCGCATCCTCACATCAGACAAATGCAAAAGTTAAAGTAGAGAGTAGAGACCTCATAAGTTACAGTTCCACCAGAGGTAGCGGCTTGTCTGAGTGTTACATTTGAAATGGCACCATTTGCTGAAAGGATACAGACTGCTCGTGGTCCGTGCTGAGAAAAGGACATAATTTTTGACGACACATCCTATCAAAAAAATTCAAACAAAGCCGGAATGAAAATTTGAATATGGAAATATTGATATTGTCATGTGGATTTGACATTGCATTACTTTCAGAAATTAGAAAAGAGTACCTCTCCAGCTTTGACAGTAATAACATGTGGTGTGAATCCGATTCCAGCTGATCCTGAAAGTAGGCGATAACATTTTCGTTTAGAAAATTCAAATGTTCAATTCAGCAGGCTTAAAATATTTACATAGAAGGTAACTATGTTATCAAATTTATCACATTAAAACTTCGATCATCAAGAAAAATTTAATTATAACTAAATTTCTTAGACTCATCAAGAACTATTGAACGAAGCTATAACAGCAGAATAAATATTGAATCCGATAAAAAGCATTATATTACACATACAAAGAGCATACCAAGGGGGGAGGCAATCTGTCGCTTCTTGTTAGTAGACCCGAGAGGCCTACCCCTCTTCTTCATCCCATCAGGTGGAGTTGAAGAAACGGGTTTACCCGGTCCACTAGCCAAAGGAGAAGAAAACCCTTCTGCACCAGCCTGACCCAACCCACTCTGTTGTTGCTCCAATCCAAGCGACATGCCCCCGTCAGGCCCATACTTCCTCGGCCGGCCCCGCTTCTTTCTAACCACTTCTCCTCCCATGCTGATACTCAAGCCGTGTGAAGAGGTCCCATTACCGCCACCACTGGAGGGGACAGTGGCGGCACGGCTTGAGGGAGCGGCAGCACTGCCGCTTCCAGTGCTAGGTTGGAATGGAGGGGTCTGGGATGGGGATAAAACTTGCTTGTAAAGAGCGGTACCATCTGGTGCATAGGTGAGCCTCATGCTCTGTAAAGGTGACTGGCTTTGAACCGGGTTCTTTTGCATGGCCATGGTAAAGTGTTCCCGACCCGAACCCGGTACCATTCCTTGTTCAGATCTCACTTCCATTAGAAAAATTCACTTGTGATGAAAAGATAATTCGGCTTTAGAGAGACACTAACCTCCAAAAGAATTGGAACTCTGCTCTAGAATCAACGGTATAAAGCCGCGCACTATATACGAACAAGTTTTAAAAAACTAAAAGTGGAAAAATTCTGGATCATTTAACAGAATTATCCACTACAGTAGCTTATAAGCTACTTCAAGTGAGAGGTTGGGAAACACCTGAGCTCTTAAATCTCTAAATTTCTCATGGTATGAGAAAACTTAGCACAGAAACAGAATAGAGGAATAGAAAAAAGATAAAAAACCTTATCTTGTTGCTACACAAACACAATCAATAAGATGAAAGCACCCAAAATTCACCCAATTTTTAGGCAAAAAAATCAGAGAAAATTACAGCTCTCACTCTACATATCATGCACAATTTCCCCCCCTTTTCCGAATTTCGACAGAAAATCCAGTAAATCACTGGAAATTTCTTATAAAATAAATAAAAGCCAAAAAAAAAAGAAAAAAAGTGAGGAGAAAAAAAAAGAAGGTATTTCACGCCTACACGAGAGAACCCAATTGCCCTTTTTTTTTATTCTGTAGAGTTTCACAAGCAAAAGAAAGTCAGATAGAATAGAAATTGGGGAAAAAACCCAGCCCCTTAAATATTTCTATTTTTTTTTTTCTTTTTAACCCACTTTCATGTTTTTCATTTTTCTCTAGTGTAGGAGTAGGACCCTTAAATATTTCTTGCAGGTCCTTTTGTTATATTATTTTTACACTATGGTTGGTAAAGCACGCCAAATTTGCTTAATGAGATTATAGTTTTTAATTTTTATTTTATGCATGTAATTTTCTTTTGTAAACCTTTATGTTTATTATAATCATATCTTAGAGATTTATTCTTGGCGATACTATTACTGCTCATTCTGTTTTTGTCCCATGGATAATTTATGGGTTATTTTGAAAAAGGACTTCTGTTTTATTATTCTTTTCCCCGGTTACAAGTCAAATTTATTAACTACTGAAATTAAATATCCACATCAAAATATCATGGTGATGTCAAGCAAATCATTTTTCTTCTCGAATGAGCTTTGACACGCGAAAATATCAACCCATTGCAAACTACTATTACAAAGTTGCAAAACAAATGAGATAAAATTTAGTGATAGAACGAGAAAGAGGTAGCACAGTTGGCTAGAGAAAAAGTTATAGAGTTATTGTTTATTTAAAGGTTGAGAGTTCGATTTCCTTCGCAATTTTTGCAAAAAAAATTAAAATAAAAAATTTAGTGACAGAACCCATCAAAAATTGCTCCCAGTCATATGGTGGCATGCTAGAGTGGTAATTTTGTGTACCAGGTTATTTTTTCATTGTCAGGCCGTGATCAGAATAGCGAGAGTGATCACGGCACGTAAATAATTACGCTACGTGAGTCACGCTGTGACCAAATGTGTTGTGACGAGTCGTGTTAGTTATGTATGGTTATGTTTTTATCAACATGCGTAGATATTTGGGTCCATTGGGTCCATATTATTGGATACGGTTAAAATCTAAAATATATGCATGTCACATTCGGATATGCATAATTGCCCCTGCAAATTTTGACCTTTACAGTTTGCATCGGCCAGTTTTCTACATTTGCACGTTGCACGCCGTCCAACACATACGCTGTGATCGAATTTATTTTTCTAAATTATTTCAATCTCGACCATCCGATCAAGATCTAACGGTCTGTTTCGAATCTTGATTGGCATTTCGTAACCATTCCATGTCGTGTTCCGTGTCGTGACCATAGCGATTCTCGTGCCGTGCCGTGTCCTTTTTCCAAGGACTGGTCACGGCACGTTAGCGGTCACTAGACACGCGAATCACGGTACGTAACCGACACGCGTGACGTGCAGTTTCGTTCCGTGACGGAGCCAACTCCGAGATGCTATTTTTCCGCTTTATGATATATGACGAGCCGACAACTCTTCAAATTTTAATAGCAACATGAGAATCAGCATTTGATCTAGTGACAAAAACTGTGTCCTCCTTTTCTAATTTTTATTAAAAAAAATTAATAGCAACATAGTAATGTTAGAATTCACTGATAATAAATTAATTTTATAAAAGTGATAATCATCAAAATAATTTTAGAAAATTGAAATACAATATTTAAAATGCAGTCTATACTCTATGTACATCATATAAAGAAAGATAAAATAATTTAACGTAAGTTTCACTATTTATAAATTTAAAATTTGCATCTACATTATATTTCATAAATTTTCAATATACGTCCTACAATATTTTATATTTTTTTTTTGCTTGGTTCAGAACTATTTAATGATTATGGGTATGTTTGGTTGAATTGAGAATAGGCTAATTTTGGGATTAGACTATTCGGAATAGTCTATTTGGTGTTTGATTGGGTTAGAATAGCTAGAATAGGGAATCCAAATTTTTTGTCTTATTAAATTAGATTATTCCTAAGAGTTTTGAAATTTAACTATTCTAACAAGACAAATGATAGCTATTCTTGATTTAGCTATTCTAGCTTATTCTTGTTTTGCAACAAAACACACCCTATGTTAATATAGTACAAATGATTGCATTTGATTCTTTTCTTGCCTGATTTAATTTCTGAAGTATATGAACCAAAGCATGATGATAATGATTGCTGTCTGATAATTGCAAACACTAGGATTTGAGTAAAGAGCAAGAATTAGCTTGCAAATCGAATAAAGTTTAAAATTCCTTTATTAGATTTATTTAACTTGTACTGCACGTTTAGAGGATTAAAATATTAATTCTTTGTTCTTCAATTGGCGTTACATGATTTTATTCCAAGTACTAATTCTTTGTTCTTCAATTTAAGGCCGGATATGTTTAGTTGGGTTATTGGGTCACCCTAGGCATTTGCTCTCGGGTACCTCGGGCCGGGCAGGGCAAAACCCAGGACGGGTAGCGGGCACAACGGGCACGGGTACAACGGGTACTCGGGTACAACGGGCACGGGTAGACGGGTTTTTTTTGAAAAAGTCTGCCCTGCCCGTTTCAAACCCGTGCCCGTCTCGGGTAGACGGGTTTTTTTTTTCTGTTTCTGCCAAAAATTTCTGTTTTGTTTTCTGTTTTTTTTTTCTTATTTTTTTTACAGTGTCGTACGAATATTATTACGTCACGTGTTTATAATTCGACTTTTAAAATCTGAATAGTTCAATATCAAATATTGTATATATATATACATAAAATTATCAAGTCACATCTTTATAATTCCTAAATAAATAAAATTTGTAACTTATATATAAAAATTATTTGTGCGAAAATTTGTATATTTATTCGGCTAAGTACAAGTCTAATTATTTATTTCTTTACACGAGTAATTTTATTTTATTTTCAAACTCTCATTCTAATCCGACATTTTTATTAATATCCAAAGTTTAATACAAATTATTAATTATGCCCAGATTTTCAAACTTTCGCTAAAAATACCAAGCTAGCCAGAAAATGGACGGCTTAGGTAAACCGGCCATTTTCTGGCCGGCTTACTCCATTTTTTTTTTTTTTTTTTTTTAGAGAGACTATGAAGATCAAAATATTGAAAACTAACTCTGAAAATTTGAAATTTTTGTTTAGATTATTTGTTATATTACTTCTTTTGATGTATAATTAGCATATTTATACTAAAATACGCTAGATTACTTGAAATTATGTTGAATTACACTACATTACAATAAATTGTGTTCAATTATACTAAATTACGTTAAATTACAATAACTTCGCTAATTATGCTGAAATACGGTAAAAAAAATACTAAACTACACAAAATTACAATATAGTGGACTGATTTTGCTCATCTTTCATGAATCATAAAAAATAGTAAAAAAATTCCAAAAATAGTAAAAATTGGTAATCTGCAAGTTCATTATGTAACTAATTTACTGAGCTACTTGGATTGAATGATAGAAATGAAAATCTTAATCGGAAACTTCAACTCAAGTTTTGAGGCTCTTCCCTTTGTTTTTTGGCGATTCTGAATTTCGAAATCTAGCATAGCTAGCACAGACGCATGCGCATTTTCGCAAGCTTTCCGAAAAGTGGTCATTTGCTGAAATCGGACACTCGAGCGCCGTTTTATGACCGTTTGAAGTTTTGCCGTCGTTTTTCGCCTTTTCAGTGAAAAATATCCTCCCTATTCATTTGTAATTTACCGTATTTTAGCGTAATGTAATGTAATTTAGCGTAATTTAACATAATATAGTGTTATTCAACATAATTTCAATTAATCTAGCGTATTTTAGTATAAATATGCTAATTATATATCAAAAGAAGTAATATAACTTTGGATATTAATAAACTTTGGATATTAATATTCAACATAATTAATAATTTGTATTAAACTTTGGATATTAATAAAAATGTCGGCATTCTAATTATATAGTTTCATAATTTATTTATATCTCGAAATTTGTAGTTTACATTTTAAATTGATAATATATTTTGTAAACGTTCATTTTAAATTGATAATATATTTTTCTAAACGTTCATTTATTTTTAATAGGTTAAATAAAATATAAATAAAAAATATCTTAAATCAATTACTTTAAAACAATAAAACCTATTCAAATCTAAATTCAAATCTAAATTAAATATAAATCTAAATTCAAATCTAAATTAAATATAAATCTAAATTAAATCTAAATTCAAATCTAAATTAAATCTAAATTAAATTAAATCTAAATTGAATATAAATCTAAATTGAATCCAAATCTAATTTAAATCTAAATTAAATTAAATAAAAGAAAAAAAAACAAGGCATGAAGCCTCTGCTGGCTTTCAGCCTTTGCCGAATTTCAAAATAAAAAAAATAAAAAAAAAACAAGGCAGGTGCCTCTGCCGAATTTCAAAAGAAAAAAAAAACAATATAAATCTAAATTGAGAAATTGAGAATTAGATTGAGAATAATGTGAGTTTGGTGTGAAAATGAGAGAATAATGGGGTGTATTATAGGAAATTTTGGGGGGGGATTTCGGATTGCTACAGTAAAACAGTAACTGGAGCTGTTGGATTCAAAATTTTTCGAAAATCTACAGTGCTACAGTAAACTGTCAAATCGGGTCCAGCACTCCAGGCGGGTCGGGTTCGGGTACAGTGCTACAGTACGGGTAAGGGTGGCGGGTTCGGGTACACGGGTATTCGGGTACGGATACACCCGGGTTTTCTCAAAAAATAGGTGACCTGCCCGTTTGAAACCCGTACCCGTGTACCCGTTTACCCGGGCATAGGTACGGGTATGGGTACCCCGGGCACTGGGCACGGGCGAACCGGATTCGGACAGCCCCTAATGGGTAGTGTCAAACCACTAGGTCACCCATTATTAAAACATTTTTAGCTGTGAATAATATCTCAAAGTGACTTAGATACTTAAATAATTCGAAATTATTATTAATATCCAATATTAAATAAAAATTAATAGAAATATCCACGATTTTTGAAAAATTATAAAAATGTCCAAACCGCCGAGAATCTCGGTGCTCCACTTTTTTTCTGGACCGCCAGGATTCTCGACGGTTCATAAAAAACATAATTTTTTTTTAATGATTTGTTAGGTTTCTGTTAGAAACCAACCGATGAAATACTAGTCGAGAAGGTATTAGAAATTTTTATGATTTATTTAATTAAAAATTTTTATGATTTTTTTATTTTTTCTATTAAAATATTAGAAATATTCTTACATTTTTTATAATAGAATTTAATTTACTAGAAAGACTGTAATAAATAACGCGAATCAATATTTTTCAGCTGTAAGAAAAATTAAAATAATTTTTTTGTGTTACAGGAAATTTTTTTTTTTTTTTTGATCTGAGTTATTGATCCCGGTTTAAAAGTCACTTATGGATAAATAAATAAATTATCGTGATCCTTCTAATACATTCAAATTCTAAGTTATTCCATCTATTTTCTTAGAAGTGATTTTAGGAAAATATTAAAATATTAAAAATATAAAATAGGTTATATGAAAATAGATGGAGTACCTTAGAATTTGAATGTAATAGAAGAACCACGATAATTTCTTTATTTATCCAAAAGTGACTTTTGAACCGGAATCAATAACTCAGATTCAAAACATTTTTTTTCTGTAACACACAAAGAAATATTATAATTTTTCTTACAGCTGCAAAAAATTTCAACTGAAAAATGTTGATCCGGGTTATTTATTGCAGTCTTTCCAGTAAATTAAATTCTAAAGTATTTCATCTATTTTCAAAGAATTGTAAAAATATTTATAATATTTTAATAAAAAAATAAAAAAGTCATAAAAATTTCTAATGAAATAAATCATAATTTCTAATACCTTCTCGACTAGTATTTCATCTGTTGGTTTTTGACAGAAACCTAACAAATCATTAACAAAAAAAATTATATTTTTTCTTGACCGTCGAGAATTTTGGCGGTCCAGAAAAAAAGTGGATCATCACCGAGATTCTCGACGATTTGGACATTTTTATAATTCTTCAAATTTGTGGGCAATTTTATTAATTTATATTTAATATTGGATATTAATAAAAATGACGGTTAAATAATCGACCTACTATATTTTATAACGGAAACTTTGCTAAATCGATGCATGCATATGCATCCAAATAACTAATTGCATGTGATAAAAGAAAATTTCAAATACAATTATGACATCCTATGAATAAAGAATAATTTTTGCAGTCGTAGGCCTAATAATCTAATATACCATGATTCTGCCAATTAGAGATTTTCATAGGGGGTGATTTGCACAATAAACATTATAAAAGAGCAAGCTATAGCAGAATATCGTTTAATATTTATCGAAAAATATATATAGATTTGGATTAAAATGCACTGTTGGTTTTATTCTCCAAATCATTTTCTATATTCTTATCTCTATTTTTAAAATTCGAACAGTCGATTCAAATTGCTCAACATGATATTAGTATTAAAATGTGTTTTGTGACCAAATTTTTCTATTTTTTTAGATAGGTACAAAATTACTATTTTCAGAAGATTATGGACCATCCAAAATAGTAATTTTCTACCTAAATAAAAATAATAAAAATATTCCAGAAATATAAAATTATTTGATATTTAATAAAAAAAAACAATAATTAAGCAGTAACTAATTTTAGAAAATGCGTAGCCTAATACATCATCTAAAGTGTCTTATCAAATTTGAGCAGATGGAAACAAGATGTAATTTATTATGAGTGAGGCTACGTTACTATGCATAGCACGGTTTGGTCCGTGCTACGGCTCAATATTTAAGTTTTCAAAATCCTAACAGTCGATCCGAACTGTTGAAGATGATTATAAAATGAATATGTACTTGCAAATCAAATTTTACATTCTTTCGAAATTTTTTACTATTTTTTTAGATAGGTAAAAAATCACTTGATCTGAAAATTCTGGACCATCCAAAAACAGTGATTTTCTACCTATCTAAAATAATAGTAAAAGAATTAAAAAAAATGTAAAATTTGATTTGCTTGTACATATTTATTTTGTAATCATGGTAAATGGTTTGAATCGACCGTTAGAATTTTGAAAACTCAAATATTGAGCCGTAGCACGGATCAATCCGTGCTATGCATAGCACCGTAGCCTCACTCATTTATTATAGTGATTTAATTTGAGGTATGACTTTTCAAAAAAGGTTTCCTACTTTCTTTGCAGAAGATAAGAACGATACAATTAAATTTAATTTCTTCTTTTGCTTTTACAAGTAGGGGCCCCTTTTTGGCGAAGAGGAATCTGATAAACTTAAAGCAGCTCAGAAAAAGACAATACAGAAACTGACAGACAGACAAATTTTTTAATAAACCCCAAAATGTAAAGAAAATCGCTAATCTATTCATTTCCTGCTTTTGTAAAATCTCACAACTTATCTATTAAAAAATAAGAAGGGATATATCTGAAAAAGTGTTAAACGAATAACTGGTGGGAAAAGCATTATGGGCAGAAATCAATAGCTGATCTTGACATTTTCCCCATTTCGGTACTTTTTCTACGAATTACAAATAAAAGGAAATTAAGGGGGCTATGTGTACATTTCCAACTCAAGTTAGGTCAAGAAGCAATAAGATGCATTAAGCTTTTTCCATGTGACTGCTCTACCCCTCTCGGTTCCTGTTGCCACCTGTTGCGCCAAAAAGATGAGAATGCCTTCAGTTTTGGTATAATAATTAATAAAATGCCCTCAATTAAATAATAATCAATAAAGATGTCGTTAAAAATTTAATACCCCCAATTAAATAAATATTAATAAAAATGCCTTCAGTTTTTTTTTGTTTTTTTAAACTGCCCTAACTGCCCCACAGTGAAGCGGTTCTCTTCTTAAGTGGACCGCCCCACTATCGGGTGGTTATCTTTTTTTTTTTTGAAAATTCATTAAATAAAAACAGTAAACTAAATGGCTCTAAATGATAAAACAATTGAAATAAAAAACTTAATCGGAAACTTCAACTCAAGTTTTGAGGCTCTTCCCTTTGTTTTTTGCAATTCTAAATTTTGAAAAATGGTTATTTGGTGAAATCGGACACTCGAGCGCCGTTTTATATCCGTTTGAAGTTTCGTTGTCATTTTTTGCCTTCTCAGTGAAAATATCGTCTCTCTTACCTTATTTTCTTGCCCTAGCCCCGTCTGTTTACGAGAGATGTCTTAGATAAATACATGTACAACTTTAGAAATGAGAGAAATGACTTACAAAAAATAAATAGAGATGCATTATAACAAGAAGACACGGTTGATGACGTGAGAAAATATTATATTTGTTTTATCACACACAGATCATACAATAAAACTGTGTATAATTGTTGGAGCATTCATATACAGCCATCTGAAAGAAAAATGTTCCTCATTTTTTTTAATTGAAATAATACAATATTTATATTTTGTTATGTCATTTAGTCAGAGTTTTATATTATCAAT
Organism: Carex littledalei; assembly: GCA_011114355.1. Lineage (NCBI taxonomy): Eukaryota > Viridiplantae > Streptophyta > Magnoliopsida > Poales > Cyperaceae > Carex > Carex littledalei. The sequence goes on from CM022091.1 coordinate 12,664,119, forward strand.
TTGATATCAATTATTAAAAAAATTAATTAGTTGAACAATTTCACTACTCAATTACTACTCAATTTTTAGTAAAAAAAAAGAGAGAAAACTACTCCACAGTAGAGCGGTTGGGTATTTTTCGAAAATTTTGAAATTAGAGGTTATTTTTGTTATTTTTTTATTTTTTTTTAGGGTATTTAAAAAAATCGGTCATTTTCTCCTCATGATCAATCTCATTTCCCAAAATATGAAGCACATTTGGCTACAATTGGTAATCAACATTGCATTACAAATGAAAAATATGTATTGTTCTGTCCTAATTTATAAACAATTCGTATGATTTGGGAATTGGGAGAGATACTTGTCATTTCTAGTTTCACACACAATACTGTCGGCGGTAAAAACGCGCTAACCAGTCTCAGGAAATAAGGCTACTTTCTTGCCGATTTTTTTATTAATAGGAAAATAAAAAAATAAATAACGATAATAGAGAACGAATTCGTGAAATTTCAAAATATAAGAAAAATGTTATTGTTTATAACGTCCAGCTAATTTCTTAATTTAAACCAGTCTGCTAATTAACTAAACACAACAAAAAAAAATTTCAGGACATTATAATCCGTAACGTCCATGAATCATATCATTTGTGTTAATATATTTGGGCCGTTATGTATCACAGCGTCCGGACCCATTGTTTTAGCTAAAACCTTGATTTTTTTTTTAAAACATAATTATGTTTTAGCTAAAACCTTGATTTGATTACTTCTTTTTTTACAAAAATCATAAGAACCGAACTGTCAATTCGGTCCGCTTGATTTTTTTTTTTGGACTGAATTGGCAATTCGGTCCATGTTGATTTCACAAATTTTCATAAAGACAGCCAAAGAAAATCCGAAAAAGACTCCGGACCGAATTGGCAATTCGGTCCCAACTTTTTTTTTTTTTTTTTTAGGGTTATGCTATTGTAAATTTAGTAAAGAAAACATTTACATTAATAAAGATGTATAATTCTTACTCGCTAGGTTGTGGTGAAAAAATTAAAAATGAAATAGAGTAAATCAAATTTCATCTAATATTCTCTATGGGAGATAAAAAAAAGTGATCCGGTTAAAATTCTATCTAGTTTATTCGTTTTAAAATTTCAATTGACCACATTATTATTTCATTAAAAAATCTAATTTATCAAATTATTATTTCAATTGACCAATCCTAATTTAAATTGTTCTTAACATGTGATGTGATAAAATTCTTATAATTGTTAAAAATAGGAATATGAAATTCTAAAACGAATAAACTAGATAGAATGTCTATGTTAAAATAATATGTAAATTAAAAATATTTTATAAAATAAGTTAATACTATGTATTTTAATAATTTTTAAAATGATCTATATGTTGAAAAGATTCCACGTATAAGCTAATATTATGCTTTTTTTATTTAAGCAAATAAAATTTTACGCTACAATTTTTAATTCTAATCAGTTGTACACAAAAAAGATAAAAATAATTCAAAACGTGAATGAAATTATAGTTGTATTTTTCTATTTAAACAAAGAATAAAGAAAAGTAAATAGGGAGAAGTGGGAGGGAAGGACAGAGAGGAGAAAAGTGGGGTCCACAGGGGCATTTTGTTAAGAATTTTGAAAGGAGGGTATTTTTGTTCTATGTTTTGAAAAAAAGGGCACTATGTAAAATTTTTCTATTTAATTGTCTTTTGGTTTCAAATTCAATTTGACCTACATCCGATATGATATATATACACAAGTGAGAAATTCAACCAAATCTAAAATAAAAAATAAAAAATTTTGGACCGAATTGCCAATTTGGTCCGTACTAAAAAAACTCTGGACCGAATTGCCAACTCAGTCCCTAGCCATTACACAAACGCAACACAGTTTTCTGTAAAAATTTGTGAAATCAACCTGGACCGAATTGCCAATTCGGTCCAAAAAAAAAAAATATCAAGCGGACCGAATTGGCAGTTCGGTTCTTATGGTTTTTGTAAAAAAAGAAGTATCATGTTGATTTGGTAAAAATATTTTTTTAATTATGTTTTAAAAAAAAATCCGTGTTTTGCATATGCACCTTTAATATAAAAAATAATAGATAAAAATTTACAGTATTGATCAACACAAAAATCTGAATCATTCACTATTGAATAGAAGACTGCCATTTCTAGAAAGATGTGAACACTAAATAAAATATGAAGAGTGAGTCTATGGTACTATGCATAGCACGGATTAGTCTGTACTACAGAGTCATATTTTCATTTTAAAAATTCTAATGGTCGATCCGAACCGTTGTTCAACTTGATCTCCACATGAATATGTACTGGCAGACAATTTTATATTTTTCTCGAATGGTTTTACTATATTTTAAGAAGGTAGAAAATCACTTGATCTGAAAATTCTGGACCATCCAAAAACAGTGATTTTCTACCCATCTAAAAAAATAGTAAAAAAATTCTAAAAAATAAAAAATTTAGTCCACAAGTATATTCTCGTATGAAAATCATGTTGAACGGTTCGGATCGACCGTTAGAATTTTAAAAACAAAAATATTGATCCGTAATACGGACCAATCCGTGCTATGCATAGTACCATAGACTCACTCAAATATGAATATGTTAATGTCTACACCTATGTTTCAAACGAATCGGAACTGAATCAAATTAGAAACTTAGCTAAGATAAAATAATAGACCTGAACGTTATAGTTCAAAACGGCTCAAATATATATATATTTTTCTCACGGTCTCTGAATGTTATGAATTATAACGTCCTGATTTTTTTCGTTATGTTTGGTTAATTAGCAGATTGCTGAACGTTATAGACTATAACGTCCATTGGACGTTATAAACGAATAACGTTTTTCCTGTATTCCGAAATTTCATGAATTCATGTCGTTATTTATGTACTTTCTTGGGCTGTAGGGACGGATCTGTATCCTCCAAGGTACCTGACTCAAGACAATTGAAAGGGACGGCTCAGATTTACTCTCAGCCGGTGCCTATTCGGGATAGCACAGGGCAAGTATTAATTGTGCTTTGAGATTCGTGTCAAGTTAAAAGGACAATCCTAGACCATCCATTTCAATTGTACTCAGTCAGGTAACCTGAGGTGATGTGAATTCCTGTAGGGACCACCTGACAGTGACGCCCCCACATAATGGGTTTTTCACAACCGGTACAGAGAATCTGAAATTTTCCCATCTCTAACCAGTAACCAGTAACCACTGATTGTCCCATGGACAGTTTTCACTGAAAAATGGGTAGAAAATAAAAATAACAAGGAAATTTAGAAAAAAAAGAAATGGCTACCTTTGCTTCTCTTCGCTCTCCCGCCTTTCTCCCTCCTCGCGCCTCACATCTCAATTTCTCGGCTAGAGCCCAAAATGTGGCCTCCAATGCCACACTCCGGTACAGCTTTCATCTCATTTGATGTGCGCGCATGTGTGTTTGTTTGTGTTAGAGTTGAGCGGGGGTTGCTTACTATTCGAAATTTACTTTCTGAAAATGATACAGGAGTGCGTTGTCAGTTGGAATTACGAAGCGAGAAGCATTGTTTCAAGTTCTTCTCTCCGGTGCTTCTTTTGCTTCGTTATTTTTAGCTAAAGAAGCTTCTGCTGGTACCGGTATACATCACTTGTTCGGATTTATACGCTTTAGTAATCAATACTCTGAGTAGATAAATTCTTTTATTGATTTATCACGTAACAATAAATGGTAATTAGATATGCAGGGAAATTACAGGCCTTATGCAGATGAGACATTTAAGTTTAGCATTATGATCCCTCAAGGTGATTTGAATTTATATCTGAATGCTTAGCTTGTACTACTATCATTAGTATCTCTAAATTTTAAGTTTGCGCCGAGATAACCTTTAACATTGATTTTATCTTTTCAAAATCAGACTGGTCTGTAGGTGCCGGTCAATCTGATGGTGTGAGGTCAATTACTGCATTCTATCCAGAAGAAGCCTCGGATTCAAATGGTACCAGCTTCCCTTCTCATAAAATTCCTGGTATAAATTTAGTATTCCATATTTGCTATATACTTGCCCATTTTTTTTAATATGCAGTGAGTGTTGTGATAACAAGTATCAGCCCTGATTTTACCAGAATGCAGTCTTTCGGCTCTGTCGATGATTTTGCAGAAAATTTGGTAACAACTCTTTCTTTATATTATTTTACCCTTGCTTTTCCTTTTAATTTACTATTTTGTTGATCAGAAGCTTTTGCTCCAAATCGGATCCAGAACTGAAATTTTACCATACTCTTATGGGACTCGGAGTAATGGATCCTTGAACTGGGAACAACTTTGGTATGCCAGGTAAATGGATTGGATAGGAGCTGGCAAAGGCCTCCAGGGCTGGCAGCAAAGCTACTCGACACAAAAACAGCAAACGGTTTCCTTCTAATTACCCGCTCAGATTTTCCTAATAATTTTTCATAATGTTTTTTAATAATATAAACTATTCTCTTGTCGAGTATATCTATCACTATTAATTCTTATCTTATCTTTCTTATATGCCTAGGGTTGTACTACTTGGAATACACACTACAAGATCCTGGTGAGAAGAAAAGACACATTCTCTCTGTCGTTGGATTGGCGAAAGATGTCTGGTATAACAGGCTCTATACAGTTACAGGACAAGTACACCATTTTCACCTGAACTCAATTTTAATTGCGTCTTCAATTATTCTTTTTCTTTGGTTTTCTAATAGCATATTTCATTTTTAGTTGACAAGATGAATTTGAAATTTAACTTGCTGTTTTCATTGCAGTTTATTGAAGAAGAATCAGAGAAATACCAATCCCAAATAAAGAAAGTGAGTATTGGACCTTTTAGCATACTTAAATTCACTGACTACTTGGATTGACTTTCTAATGCCACAGCAGCAACTATAGCACAAATATGACTTGCAATACGAACCATTGAATTCGAATAGCACAAATCTAAAAACAATCTCCTTAAAAAGCCACATCGTGATTTGG
>CM022091.1:12669191-12749191 GCA_011114355.1 Carex littledalei
CATTCATACCTCACATCTTTATCGTTATTTTCAATATTCAAACAATCGATTAGAATCATTTAACATGATATCCGTATTAAAATGTGTTTGACGGCCACATTTTCAATTTTTTTGAAAAAGAAATATTATTTTTTAGATAGGTACAAAACCACTTTTTTTTTTTTGGATGGTTGAGAATTTTATGAAAAACAGTGATTTTAATATGGATAAACTTGGTGAGTATAACTCTTGAATCTATTATTTTTTATTGGTTTCAAACGACGAATTCAATACATTGAAACTGATCTACTTTATGAGTAATGTGTTTACATGCAAAATTTTGAACATTTTGAATTTATTTAGTACAATTTTGAAAGGTAAAAGAAATGAAGTTCTACATGTTATTTTGCATTATTTTTTACCATTTTATTTTATACTAAATGAATTTTAAATTTTAAAATTTATATGTACACATATCACTTGTGAAATTGACCAGTTTCACGGTTTTAATAGATTTTAGAGTTACACTCATCAAATTCTCTTGATGATCATAGTACAAGCTAGCTTTGCTCGCGGTATTGTATCGATTGTTCGATCAATGAAAATTTGGTGAGCAAAACTAGAGTATTGTATCATTTATTGGATCGGAGATATTTATTGATAATTTTAATTGTGTTGTCCGGATCAATTGTAGAGAGAGCCATATTCTTTGAAACAACTAAATTTTCAAGTCTATCACTTATTTGCAATTTTCTAAAGTGATTGTAGCCTATAACTTGGTGCCAAAACCCAAGGGCTGTAAAATATGTTGGGGTTTTGACTGTTCAAACCACAGATGATTAACTTAAGGCTCAAGCTGCGAAAAGACCGTAGAACAAAAATTTCTACGTCTTGTTAGTTTGTAATAATCTAGAAGTCAATAATACGATAAATTATCATATAAAGCTTTGTTCATGAATTGAATGTTTAATTATATATATCATTTTGTTGCCTTGAGTATTATTGCATTTATGGATCATTTCGAGTTCATGACTGGAATTGTGAAACTCCATAATATAGATGATATATACTCTTAAAAGTCTCTGACCGAGGTAATTAGCAGGAACACTAATTACCGCTACAAGGTTAGTATGTGGATTAAAAGATGGTTAAGTTTTACAAACCATTTGACAAGAGATGTCATTTTAATCACATAGATACATGTTCTAGGAACATGGTATTTGACAGACCCTGAATGAAACATTAAATGGAATTGTGTTCGTGTCATTAATGTTTTCATTCAGTGTTAAGTTCTAAAGTATGAGGTATTCATCTTTCCTACTGAGAGATGTGTATGTGTGACTGTTACCTAACGCTGTCGGTAAAACGCAGTTATAACGGTAGCTCTTCGGTATACATAGCTTAGCTGAGGTAGTGATGGTTTAACAAAAGTACTATTGTCCCTCGTATCTCTATACGAGTTATAGCATCACTAGGCCCCTTGATAGAGTAAGATTATCTGCTAGCAGTATAATTACAAGAGTAATTATATTTGATAATCTGCTCAAGATCAAGAAAAGATTAAGTTTGCAAGGATGACACACACCTACCTTGAAACTGATCTGATAGCTATGAGACAAAAGAATTGACACGAGTAAATAGTTTACTGGATCGTGGTATTGTACAGTACAGCATCATCTGTGTAATTGGATGGTCATAGTGCAGATGTCAGATGCCTCCTATGATTATAGAAGTTAAAATAGTTTTAATTCTATTTACCAACATAACACAGATCCTATTGGGTCACACCGTATAGGAGCTAATCGGAGAATCTTATTGGTTGATTATGATTTGATTATAATTAATAAATAAGATGGTTATAATTAATTATACGTGATATAATTAAATTATAAATGTCATATAAGATGACAAGCAGAAACAAAGGTTAATTTATAAACGTACATGTTACGTTGTATAAAAGTTACCGAAACAACAACCGAGAGAAATATAATTGTACATGACAATTATATATAATTGATTTGGATTTTAATTGTTAATTATGGATTTGAATTATGGATTTAAAGTCCATTAAACAATCAAAGCCTTAATTAGAATTAAAAGTCCAAATCAAAAGCCCAATTCGAATTAGATTGAAATTTGGGCCAAAGTGGCAAAATCCAATTTTGCTACCTCCTCTCCATGACACTCTCATGCAAGGTGGCATGGCATGCATGGTGAATAGGCCGAACTTGAGGGGTATTTTGGTCATTGACGAACCTCCTCAAATGCCTATAAATAGAGGGGTGAGGGTGAGAGAGAAAATTACTAATTCACTTGTATCGTATTGATCTTTCTGATCGAATCGATAAATCTATTTTCTCTCTTTCTCTCGGTTACGATTAATTCTGTTTTTGCATAATTCCGCAGTTTACGGTATTTCTGGCAAAAGAAATAAACCGCTCTCTGGTTAGTCCTGGTGGATAACCGATAGAGGTATCATACGTTTGATACTCCGAGTCGAATTCATTCCCTGGTGTAGCTATACACGCTCGGTTTGCAATCCAACTGTGATTTGGATACAAGGTATAAATGTTATATTAAATCTATTTAATTTGTTAAAGTAGATTTAATGTTTTAGAAATCAATCATGGAGTAGATCTGTAAATGGATTAAAAGGGTCCTTGCAATGAAAGGCTGGAGAAGGAACTCTCAGTATGCTTTCCGGCATATCCCTTTTAATCTGAGGCTTGAGTTAGACGTAGAAAATTTTTGTTTTACGGTCTTTCCGCAGCTTAAGCCTAAACGGTATTTGGCATGTCCAAAACCCAACAGTGGTATCAGAGCTCAAGGCTCTCCCGCTGAATGATTTTCTAAAAGTTATAACTTAAGCAAATAAGGTGCTTATACCGCGTATCGGTTTAATTCTTAGATTTGCAGCTTAAGTCCAAACCGATTAGAAATGAGATTTTCTTAGATCGGTTTACCGACTGAGAAAGTTTAAATTAGATTTACACTTTCTTTATGCTTTCTTATGAAATGTAAGTTTTTACATTTCTTGGTTCGTTCTTCCGACCGAGAAAGGTGAAATAGGATTTTACGCTTTCATTTCGAAAACTTTCAACTGCGTTTAAGTTTATCTAAGAATGTGATGAAGCAATAAAGTACCTGAGTAAGAGCTGTTGATCTCCACCCGTAAAAGATAAGGTTATGTCAAGGAAAGTTAGAAAAGGAATTTTCGATATCTTTCTGGCAAAACCCTATTCTTTTTACGTGTCCTGATAACTGGCCCAAAGGGGACTTTGTCACGTTACCAAATTACTTTACGCTTTTGAAATGGCAAATTGTAACTCTTTTCGCCTCTTCGAAAACCTTCGAATAAATAAAGTTCATCGAAGAATGTGATGAAGCAATAAAGTATCTTAGTAAGAGCTGTCATTTCCACACCGTAAAAGAGATGGTTCTGTCTAGGAAAGATTGAGTCTAAGTGGTCCTCGTGACCCCGATCTTTCCTGGGAGCCCCTTTTACATGTCCTAATGGCTGGCCGAAAAGAAACTTTGTCACGTTACCAAATTGCTTTATGGACCGAAAAAGGATATCTGTTTTTAAAACATGTAAACTGTTTTTAAGGAAGATAGGAATGCGATCACATTCGGTATTTCTTCTAACAAATATCTTTCACATGTCCGTAATGCTGACCAAGGTCAACATTACGAAATAATAATAATATACGTAACTAGGTCACGTATATAAGTAAATTAGATTTACTACTATCATATAAAACGAGTAGATTAGATTTATCGCTTTATAAGAACCATAAACTACCTCTACGAGATAGATGGCAGTTGAAGTCAGTTTTAATTAAAAACTGACTGCTTAACAAAGATAAGCAAAATAAAAGGGGCCTATGAGAATTAGAAATGTGGGATCACATTCGTTATTACTTCTCTCTGACTTCCTTCCCACGACTGCTTTATGAAAGCATATGGAAGAGGTCTTTGAGGAAGATAAGAATGGATCACTTTCGGTATTTCTCTGACAGATAAGAAACTAGAATGAGGGATCACGTTCAGCATTTTTTTTCTACTAGACTTCCTTTCCATGACTGCTTACTGGAAGCATACGAAAGAGGTCTTTTAGGAAGACGAGAATAGGATCACATTCGGTATCATTCTGCCAAGGCCTTTTAAAACTGCTTGTACTGTTAAGCATAACCACAAACCCATAATTAAGTAGTATGCCCTTCCTACTCTATCCTCCTCACATCAATGTTCATTGGTTGACGGGTCTTGCTCAGCAAGCGTCGCCTTTTACCTTTGGTGGTCGAGGGTTATGTCCGACATAACAAACCAAATAGAGTGAGGTTACTTACCAATGATTTCCAAAACAGTTTTGGGCTTGGGGCAAAGTCTTCGTTAAAAACACGTGATGTTTTAACGAAACCAAGAATCACAAATGAGTTGTGATTAGCAAGTTTGCTTACCTAAGATAACTATGGCCAAGATATGCATACACTGCCTTGGTTATTAGTGAAAATAAGGATCTTGGTCCTACTGCAAAAGGGAATAGAACAAATTTGCAGTGAGAGTTTTATTGTTTGAATAAAACATTACATGAACAAAGCTAAAAATCTTTACCTTTAACATTGTAGAATATGGCTAAAGAAACATCTTTCTCATTACGTTGCTCACACAAAAAGGACGCACTAATAAATAGGAGGAAGATTAAGAAAGCGAAAGGGAAAACGGCAATTAAGTACAAAGGCAATGGGAAGTTGGTTCCAGGAATGAACTCTCCCAAGATAAATGTTTTTGCTAACTCTGACTGCTATTTTAGCAATAGCAAAAGTCATTGGAAGAGAAACTGCTCGAAGGATCTGGAAGATCTGAAATCTGGGCGAGTCTCAGAAGTTTCAGTCTCTAGTATCAATGTTATTGAAGTTAACGTTGTAACCTCTATTAATGATTGGGTACTGGATACCGGATCATGTGCTCATATTTGTTCAAATATGCATCTACTAAAGAATAGTAGGAAGCTACGTAACAAGGAGATACAACTCCAAGTTGGAAACGGAGCACGAGTTGCAGCCGTAACAACTGGAAGTATAGAGTTGTGTTTGCCTAGTGGGCTTGTAATGGAACTAGAAAATGTCTATTTTGTTCCTACCATTTCCAGAAACATCATTTCAGTCTCATGTTTAGAGATGAATGGTTTCTCTTTCGTTATAAAGAACAATAGGTGTTCTATTTATAAGAATGAGGTATATTATGGATCTTCTTTTATGATGAATGGTCTTTATATGCTGGAAATGGACAAACCCGTGTTTAACATCAATAACAAAAGACTCAAAACGTCACATGATAGTATGACTTATATGTGGCATTGTCGCCTTGGTCATATAAACGAGAAACGCATCAAGAAGTTGCATGCAAATGGACTTCTTGGTAAATTTGATCTTGAATCAATTTACACATGCGAATCTTGTTTACGATGAAAAATGACCAAAACGCCTTTCTCCAAAAGGGGCGAAAGGGCAAGTGACTTATTAAGTCTTATACATACCGATGTATGTGGACCTATGAGTACTTGTACAAAAACGGTTATCACTACTTTATCACGTTTACTGATGACTACAGTAGATACGGTTATGTCTACCTGATGAGACATAAGTCTGAATCCTTTGACGAGTTCAAGAAATTCAAGACTAAAGTAAAAAATCAACTGAACAAAAGTATTAAGGCCTTACGGTAGGGCCGTAGAGGCGAGTACTTGAGTTATGAGTTTAAAACATACTTAAAGGAATGTGGAATAGTCTCACAACTCACACCTCTAGGGACACCGCAATGTTACGGTATTGCCAAGAGAAGGAATCGAACCATGCTGGACATGATTCGTTCCATGATGAGTAACGCCGCCCTTCCAAAATTATTTTGGACACGCACTAGAAACTGTCGCACTAACGGTAAATAGGGTTCCATCTAAGTCAGTTGAAAAGACTCCATACGAGTTATGATTTGGGAAATTCCCAAATATGTCTTATCTTAAAAATAGGGTTGCGAAGTATTTGTCACACGCCTGACGTCTGACAAACTTGGTCCCAAATCTGACAAGTGTTTTTTCGTAGAATATCCTAAGGAAACGAAAGGATATTACTTCTATTACCAATCCAAGAACAAACTAGTTGTTGCTCGTCATGGTATATTTTTGGAGAACGAGTTTCTTGCAAAAGGAAGTAGTGGGAGTAATGTAATACTTGAAGAAATTCAAGATACATCACACAATATAATATCTGAAACAGATCAGATAATCCCACCACTTGATACTTCGGCTGATGAGCATCTGGAAGTACCAAATCCACAAGTAGCTGTGGAAGAGGTTCTAGTCCCGAGCTCAAGCACTTCAATGCAAGTTGAAGAAGAACTAAATCCGCACCCTGTTGTGGATCAAGTTCAACAGCCAGAAGTATAAGTGCTACGTAGGTCAGCAAGGACAGTCCATGCACCCGAGAGGTACTTGGGACTGCACGAGATCTCAGTTTATGATACTGAGGATCCGCTGACCTATGCGGAAGCAATGGATAGGCCCAACTCCGATAAATGGCTGGAGGCCATGAGATCCGAAATATAGTCCATGTATGACAACACGGTCTGGAACCTAGTTGTTCCCACTAGTGGAAAAACAGCAATCAGGATCGGTTATATATGCATATTAGTATCGGAATAAAACCGATCCTGACCCAGGCGATACTGATTACTACACTAATCTGGATCGGTTAAATAACTGATCCAAATAGTTACTATTAGGATCGGTTGTTTAATATAACCGATCACCATAGGCATGAATCTGGATCGGTTATTTGCTAAAGAACCGATCCAGATAAATATCTGGATCGGTTCTGAGCTAAAGAACCGATCCAGATACGTATCAGGATCGATTCTGAGCTAAAGAACCGATCCTGATACTTATCTGGATCGGTTCTTTAGCTAAGAACTGATCTTGATTGTTTATCTGGAAGTTTTTTTTTTAATAAAAATTAGTATCTAGATCTGTTTTTTAATAGAACCGATCCTGATGTTTCATAGGTGTATTTTATATACACCGTCGATCTAGTTTTTATCATAAAATAACACCAAATATCTTGTATTTTGGATATAAAGCGAATATAATACACCAAGAATCAAGTTACTGCGTTCGCTCGATGTTTCAATGCAGGAAACAGTGCAAAATGAAGAAAAACCGCCCAGTGCGGACGCACTGGGCACTTAGCCAATTTTCCAGCGTCGCAGACCTCACAGATGAAAAGTCCGAGCGTAATGCGGACGCACTCACCTTCAGTGCGGACGCATTCACTACTTAGCCGATTTTTGCAACTTCCCGAATTTCCAGAAAAACAGAAGTTCAAGGCCAGTGCGGACGCACTCACATCCAGTGCGGACGCACTCAGTACTTGACCGATTTTTGAATTCTTCATATTCCTTGGAAAACAGAAAATTAAATGTCAGTGCGGACGCACTAAGATCCAGTGCGGACGCACTCAGGAAATTTTGCAGAAAATCCAGAAAAGGAAACTTGGAACCAAAGGAGATTTGGAGTCGGTGCGACCCAGACCACCCGCACTCAACTCCAGTGCGGACGCACTGGACTCGCAGACAGCCAGAAATTCGCATTTTCAAGAGGTTTTCTATTCTTGGCTTCCAAGGAACACGTTTTAGAAGGCCAAAAATAGCCATGGCAGTCTGAGGAGTGCACCCACTAACTCCACTTCTATCCTCTAAATTGGGCAAGGCCTTTGGCTATAAAAGGAGAAGAATTTCATCTCTCTATCCATCCATTATTATATCCATCTTTCCACAAGTTGAGAGAGAGAGATCCTGCAGAAATTCTAGAAGGCTTTTCAAGGAAAGAGAAGAAGAAGATTCAAGCAAGGAGTCGGCAAGATCGAGGTTTTAGATCTAAGAAAGGGTGTAATCATTTCTTTATCTTATTTCTTATTGTTTTTGCCAATCTTTGTTATGGATCTCTCCAAGAGAGAGTAGTTCTCTTTCTAGGGGTTTAGGTCAATGCATGAACTTGTTTAATTCTAGATTATTCGGATCTTTGTTTTTATTATGATTGTGTTATCGGATTTGATTGTTAATTTCTGTGATTTATTCTTTATGAATTTCATTAGTACTCGTTCCTTTGAGTTCACCTGGTTAGGGTTTATTGAATTGAAGTAGTTTTGAAATCGCGTTGATCGTGTTTTTCACCTTTAAGTTTATTAAATTCCGGCATTGGTCAAGTAGGAGACTACTAATTGAAACCATAAAGACACACCATAGGATTGGGTTAGAAGCGACCGTACTTTGATATCCAATCCGGAACTATAGAAATTAAGGTTAGGATTTTGGTGAAGGACCGAAAGGAGAAGGCAAATCCTAATTAGGACACCTTAGAACAAATATCGATATATGCTTTGAAGCATGTGATTAAATATCCCTCTAGGTTAGTGACAGCCCTAGAATTCGAGGCACATTAATCCATCCACCCAAAGTAGTTGTATTAATATTTGTTCCAAAGGCTAACATAGGTTAGAAACCTCATCAAATCAAACATGAATTCAAACAAACCGAATAAATAGAATTAGCAAGGAATTGTAGACCGAATACCCCTAGATCTCCTTAAACTTGAAAACAAACCAATCTTTCTTTCCTTTATTTTATTTACATTTATTGTTTGAAACTCCTCTCTTTCGGGTATTGAACCCAACCTTAGGATTTTAGAACAAAACCCCCCCACTTTACTTTTATTGTTTTGTTTTAGAAGTAGTTTTCTTTATTAAAAATTGGTATTTCCCTATCTCCCTGCGGATCGACACCTAAATACTACAATCGATAGGTTGTGCGCTTGCAACTAACCTATTCATTGAGTACGAAGGTTTTATAAATATTAAAGGCAAAAGAGTACAAAATTATTATATCTAAAATACTCAACAAGCTTTTTGGCGCCGTTGCCGGGGAGCCATAGGATAGATACTAGTTTTTATTTTAGGAAAGTACTTTTAATTCTTAGTTTCCTTATTTACTTTTCAGAAAATTAAAAACCCAAAAATAGTTTATTTCCTTTTTTATAATTTCTGCAATTTACTTCCTTATTTAGAAAAATCCAAAAATATTTACTTTCCTTATTTAATTTTCTGCAATTTACTACTCTCTATTTCTATTCTCTCTCTTTCACATCTCATCTCTACTCTTCTCTTATAGATTTGAGCACTGGCACCGGTCACAAGGAGCCAAACCGCGAAGATCAAAGCCGGCGAACTCTCTCTTCCTCAACCAATGGCGGGTCTAGATCCACCATACGGCATGCCACGCAACTTCGTTGAGGACGAACTTCCGGAAGGTCTTATCAACCAAGCCTTTCGTGATCTCGATAACAATCCACCACCTCCCCCTCCACACAACAACCCACCGCCTCCACATCCACACGACAACAACAACAATGTTCCACCAATTCTCAACAACAATCCTTTGTTTGGTGTCAATCCAAACATCGGAAATGGCCATAACCGCCAACAAGGCCACCGCTTCGGTTTTATACCTCAAGGCCAAGATCCACGCGAAATCAAGCCATCTCTCATCCACTTGCTTGGCCAAAGTCAGTTTGGAGGAGCCCTAAATGAAGATCCACATGCCCACTTAGCGGTCTTCGAAGAGTCTTGTGGCACCTTCGCTCGAGAAGGAGAAGAGCTCGACAACCTCAAGCTCAAATGCTTCCATCTATCCCTCCGTGACAATGCAAGGACATGGCTAAGGACCGTGAATCGTGACAACATAAGAAGATGGGACGACATGGAGAAGTTATTCTTAGGAAAATACTTTCCTCCATCCAAAACCCAGCACTTTCGAACGAAGATCACGACCTTCAAGCAAGCCGAGGGAGAATCTTTGACCGAGGCATGGGATAGATGGGCCGAGCTTCAACGCTTGTGCCCTAACCATGGCCTTGACATGTGGTTGCTTTTTCAGTTCTTCTTCGCAGGTTGCACAATCGCCACCAAGACGCATTTGAATTCAGCCGCAGGAGGTAATATGTCCAAGATGGATCCCCAACAAGCCATGCTAATGATCGAGGACATGGCAATCAACCAAAGGGAATGGACGGCCGAAAGAGGTGGACGAACCCAAACCACACCGGGAGTCCTAAAAACCGACGAAGCTACCGCCTTGAAAGCCCAAATAGATGCCTTGCAACATCAAATGGCACAAATGCAAAATGCCAAATCCGTGACAAAGAAGGCTTCATGCGGAATTTGTGGAGAGGCGACTCATATCACCGCCGATTGCCAAGTCCTCATAGAAGGAGAGGAAGTCGAGCAAGTCAATGCAATGTTCTACAATCAAGGTGATAAGAGGAACGACCCGATCTACAATAAGGTTAGGCCAAATGATAACTCAAATACATACAACCCTAACACAAGGTGGAACCATCCCAATTTCAAGTGGAAGACCGACAATGACAACTCCAATCAATACCAAGGTAATTCCAATCAATTCCAAAATCGGTCAAACCAAAACTCGTATCAAGGACCTTCTCAAAACAGCAAATTAGAGAAAATGATAGAAGGGCTTGTGATCTCTCAAAACGAGTTCATGAACCAACAAAGGAACACCAACACCGAGATTTCGGATTCCTTGAGGAACTTCAACAATAGGTTCGAGTTCTTAGAGACTAAGACAAAGATGCTAGAGAACCAAATAGCACAACAAGCATCTTCGTCATTTCGTCAACAAGGCACTCTACCGGGCAAAACCGATATCAATCCAAGGGAGCAAGCAAAAGCCATAACCTTGAGAAGTGGCACGGAATACGAAGGACCAAAGATGCCCAGCGGGGATGAGTCACAACAACCACCGAATGAGGCACAAACACCTCAAACTCCTCTCAGCGCGGACGCAACCATTCCTAATGCGGAAGCACCGGCATCGGAAAAATCTCAAGAACCGGGTAAATCAAACCCGGCCAAGGTAAAACCAAATGAAACTCCTAAGTATATCCCACCACATAGGTTTATACCATTCCCTCAAAGGTTAGTTAAGAGCAAACTTGACCAACAATATGCCAAATTCATAGAACACCTCAAGAAATTGAATATTACCATTCCTTTTACCGAAGCAATTACTCACATGCCCACTTATGCGAAATTTTTGAAAGAAATTTTATCCAATAAAAGAACAATTGAGGAAGTGGGCACGGTATCCCTTAATGAGGAGTGTAGCGCCCTCTTCTTAAACAAGCTACCTCCAAAATTAAAGGATCCCGGAAGCTTTGTTATCCCATGCATGATTGGTAATACCGAATTCAAGAGGTGCCTATGTGATTTAGGCGCAAGTGTGAGCCTCATGCCAAAAACCGTTTATCAAAGGCTAAATCTTGTTGATTTGAAAGATACAAGGATGTCATTACAACTAGCCGATAAAACGGTAAGGTATCCCGAAGGAATTGCGGAAGATGTTATTGTAATGATTGGTAAGTACTTTGTCCCGGTGGACTTTGTAGTGGTTGAGATGGAAGAGGATACTCATACCCCTCTCCTATTGGGGCGTGACTTCCTTACCACAGCAGGTGCAAACATTGATGTCAAAGAAGGAAAGATATCCTTTGACATTGGGGGCGAAAAGGTAAATTTTCACATGTTTAATGCCATCAAATTTCCTTCAAATGATAATGATTCTATATGTAGAGTGGAAGTTTTAGATTCCATTATAGCTGCCCATATGGAGAAGGAGATGGTCAATGAACAACTGGACCAAATTCTGGAAGAAACCGGCTCCGAAAACGACACAAATGGTGAAAATAACCCTCAGTGCGTCCGCACTACCTCCCAGTGCGTCCGCACTCAGCATGAGGGAACTGAGGATTCAGTCATCCGAGCGCAATGCGTCCGCACTGAATTTTCGGTGCGGATGCCCCACTCGCACTCACCTGTTGAACCACAGTTTGGAGCCGATGAGGAAAATGTCCGAGCGCAATGCGTCCGCACTGACCACCAGTGCGTCCGCACTCAGCACAATTCCGGCCAGGATGCATTTCAGATTTCCGAAAATCAACCTCAATGCGTCCGCACTGCCACCCAGTGCGTCCGCACTCATGCTAAAATAGCTCAAATCGAGGGGATTTCGACCAATTCCGCACCACCAAAGGTCGAACTCAAGCCTCTACCACCTACCCTTCGCTATGAATACCTGGGGGAGAGCGAGACATATCCGGTGATTGTTAATTCCGAGCTCAACAAAGAACAAACCGAGAAGCTTTTACACGAGCTAAGGCTTCATCGGAAAGCAATCGGCTACACAATCGACGACCTAACCGGAATCAGTCCATCCCTTTGCATGCATAGAATCCTAATGGAGGACGACCACAAACCCACCATTGAAGCTCAACGAAGGCTCAATCCGAATCTAAAAGAAGTGGTGAAGAAGGAAATCCTCAAGCTACTTGATGCCGGCATCATCTATCCAATCTCCGATTCTAAATGGGTAAGTCCGGTCCATGTAGTACCAAAGAAGGGAGGCACAACCGTGGTGAAGGGCGAAGGCGACAAAATGATATCCACAAGGGTGATCACGGGATGGAGGATGTGCATCGATTACCGCAAACTTAACAATGCAACAAGGAAGGATCACTTCCCTCTACCATTCGTGGATCAAATGCTCGAAAGGCTAGCTAATCACTCACATTTTTGCTACCTAGATGGGTATAGTGGATTCTTTCAAATCCCTATTCACCCCGATGACCAAGAGAAAACAACCTTTACTTGCCCTTACGGTACATTCGCGTACCGTAGGATGCCGTTTGGTCTATGCAATGCCCCAGCTACATTCCAAAGAGCCATGATGGCTATTTTTTCCGATTTATTAGAAAAATCCGTGGAAGTTTTCATGGACGACTTTTCAGTTTTTGGTACCTCTTTTGATGATTGCTTATCTAATTTGATCAAAGTTTTAGAACGTTGTGAGCAGGTCAATTTGGTGCTAAACTGGGAGAAATGCCATTTCATGGTGCAAACGGGGGTAGTTCTAGGCCACGTGGTGTCCTCCAAAGGCCTAGAAGTCGACCAAGCAAAGGTGGAGGTGATCGAAAAATTACCATATCCAACATGTGTGAAGGATGTGAGGAGTTTCTTGGGCCATGCGGGATTCTATCGGCGTTTCATCAAGGATTTTTCAAAAATCTGCAAACCGCTTATTAATTTAACTATGAAAGATGCAGAATTTATATTTGATGAACCTTGTATTATTGCTTTTGATAGGATCAAGAAAGCGCTAATCTCAGCCCCAATTCTCCGACCTCCTAATTGGGATGTGCCCTTCGAAATCATGTGTGATGCAAGCGACTTCGCCGTTGGAGCCGTTCTAGGGCAAAGGATCGACAACAAGCCACATGTGATATATTACGCAAGCAAAGTCCTAGATGAGGCGCAAATGAACTACACAACCACCGAAAAGGAATTCTTGGCCGTTATATTCTCTATCAACAAATTCCGATCCTACTTGGTTGGATCCAAGGTGATTGTGTACACCGATCACGCGGCAATTCGATACCTCCTCAACAAGAAAGATGCCAAACCACGCCTAATCCGATGGATCCTCCTACTCCAAGAGTTCGACCTCGAAATCAAGGACAAGAAAGGCACAGAAAATTCAGTGGCGGACCATCTATCACGCATTACCAACGAATCGAAGGACGATGACATGCCCATAGACGACTCGTTTATAGACGAACAACTATACGCAGTCAACCACCAAGAGGCGCCATGGTATGCGGATTTCGTAAACTACCTTGCATGCGGTATCATACGCCCAGATTTAACCTTCCAACAACGGAGGAAATTCCTTTCGGATGTCAAGCAGTATTATTGGGATGAGCCGTTGCTATTTAAACTGGGGGTAGATGGAATTCATAGGCGGTGTGTACCTCACGAAGAAACCCAACAGATTCTCGATTGTTGCCACTCATCCCCTTATGGAGGACACGCTTCAAGCCACAAAACCGCCGCCAAAGTTCTTCAAGCCGGGTTCTTTTGGCCCACACTTTTTGAAGATGCAAAAGACTATGTGCTTAGGTGCGACAAATGCCAAAGAACCGGGAACATATCAAGGAGACATGAGATGCCTCTCAACGGAATTCTAGAGGTAGAGTTATTTGATGTTTGGGGGGTCGACTTCATGGGACCTTTTCCGAGTTCTTGCAACAACAAGTACATCCTTGTAGCGGTCGATTATGTGTCAAAATGGGTAGAAGCCGTGGCAAGCCCAACCGCCGACTCCGCCGTGGTAAGAAAGCTTTTTCAAAGAATTATTTTTCCTAGGTTTGGAGTACCTCGAGTGGTGATTAGCGATGGCGGCTCTCATTTCATCAACCGCCAATTCGACAATCTACTACTCAAGTATGGAGTCAAGCACAAGGTAGCCACACCATACCACCCTCAAACAAGCGGGCAAGTGGAGGTATCCAATCGCGAGATAAAAAGCATCCTACAAAAGGTGGTGAACACATCACGAAAAGATTGGTCACTCAAACTAGATGAAACTCTTTGGGCATATCGGACCGCTTTCAAAACATCTTTCCACAAGTTGAGAGAGAGAGATCCTGCAGAAATTCTAGAAGGCTTTTCAAGGAAGGAGAAGAAGAAGATTCAAGCAAGGAGTCGGCAAGATCGAGGTTTTAGATCTAAGAAAGGGTGTAATCATTTCTTTATCTTATTTCTTATTGTTTTTGCCAATCTTTGTTATGGATCTCTCCAAGAGAGAGTAGTTCTCTTTCTAGGGGTTTAGGTCAATGCATGAACTTGTTTAATTCTAGATTATTCGGATCTTTGTTTTTATTATGATTGTGTTATCGGATTTGATTGTTAATTTCTGTGATTTATTCTTTATGAATTTCATTAGTACTCGTTCCTTTGAGTTCACCTGGTTAGGGTTTATTGAATTGAAGTAGTTTTGAAATCGCGTTGATCGTGTTTTTCACCTTTAAGTTTATTAAATTTCGGCATTGGTCAAGTAGGAGACTACTAATTGAAACCATAAAGACACACCATAGGATTGGGTTAGAAGCGACCGTACTTTGATATCCAATCCGGAACTATAGAAATTAAGGTTAGGATTTTGGTGAAGGACCGAAAGGAGAAGGCAAATCCTAATTAGGACACCTTAGAACAAATATCGATATATGCTTTGAAGCATGTGATTAAATATCCCTCTAGGTTAGTGACAGCCCTAGAATTCGAGGCACATTAATCCATCCACCCAAAGTAGTTGTATTAATATTTGTTCCAAAGGCTAACATAGGTTAGAAACCTCATCAAATCAAACATGAATTCAAACAAACCGAATAAATAGAATTAGCAAGGAATTGTAGACTTTCAAAACACCCATAGGTATGACTCCTTTCAAGCTAGTATATGGAAAGCCATGCCATTTGCCGGTTGAACTCGAGCACAAGGCATATTGGGCAATAAGGGCTCTCAATTTCGACATGAGGGCTGCCGGTGAAAAAAGGGTTCTTGACCTACATGAGCTAGAAGAATTGCGTCTTAATTCCTATGAAAATGCTAAGCTATACAAAGAGAAGACAAAGAGGTGGCACGACAAGCATATCATAAAGCGCAACTTTCAAGAAGGAGACACGGTTTTGTTGTACAACTCACGCCTCCGGCTCTTTCCCGGGAAGTTAAGATCACGATGGAAGGGCCCATTCGAAATAACGAAAGTATTCAACCATGGCGCAATTGAGATATGGAGCAAAGAAACCGGGGCATTCAAGGTGAACGGACATCGCCTCAAACATTTCAACCAGCAAATCCAATAGGCGACAAGGAGATTATAGGGCTAGAAGATCCACACACTCAATAGTGAGCCATCTTCATGTCGAGCTCACGATGTAAAATTGAGCGCTTCTTGGGAGGCAACCCAAGCTTTTTATTGTTTTTCTTTATTATTCTGCACTTAGTTTAATTTTAAATTTTCAAAAATTTCGATTACCTAACTTTCGTAGGCTTGCAGGACGAAAAAGCATATAAAAAAAAAAACTGAGTGCGTCCGCACTAAACTTCAGTGCGTCCGCACCACCTACTTAGAAAATTTTTCAGACAGGTTTTATCATCAAAATTGGCCAGACCGAGCGTAATGCGTCCGCACTGACCACCAGTGCGTCCGCACCGACAGAAACTACAGGTCTGCGCAGTCTACCAAACAGCAGTGCGTCCGCACTGAGGTTCAGTGCGTCCGCACCCGAGGTACGCTACATTTAATTTTCAATTTTTTCGGAAAATCGAAAAATTCGAATTTTTGGGTGAGTGCGGATGACCACCCGCATTAAGGCCCAGTGCGTCCGCACTCGGGCTTCTTCTCCTTCTTAAACCGACCCCCTTCTCTTCATTTTTCTTCGCGCCTTTTCGATTTTAAAACCGAAAAACTTGATTTTTCTCTCCCAAAACCCGAAAACCTCGTTTTTCTTTCAAAATCTCCCTCTCCTCTCTCTTCTCTACCACTTCTCTCTTCTTTTCTCTCTCTTTTCCTCTTCAAAACCGAAAACCCAACTTTTCTCAATCCTTTTAAGCGCCGCTTCGCTAAAACTCGGATTTCTTCGCATTTTCTCGAAATTTTCGCGATCTACAACAAGGTTTGATCTCTCCTTACTCTAATTTTGTCAATTACTACTTAGATCTGTGAAATTGGTACCAAAATCGGAAAAATCGACCAAAAATGGTGAAATCGGTTCAAATTCGTACCCCAGTGCGAGTGCTACCACCCGCACTGCTAGCCAGTGCGTCCGCACTAAGCTTGGGGGAAAACCTAACCAGCCCAAATTTTCAGTTTTTTTTTGGCTAAGTCCTCAGTGCGACCAGACCAGTCGCACTGAGAGCCAGTGCGTCCGCACTACGCTCGAACTTTTCCAAAGTAGCCCCGAAATGTTCAAAAATTTGGTTAAGTACCCACTGCGTCCGCACTGACCACCAGTGCGTCCGCATTGCGACCTAGAAAAACCTCATATTTTTGGTTAAGTACTCAGTGCGGCCAGGACCACCCGCACTGAGAGTCAGTGCGTCCGCACTAGGCTCGGGAAAAATAAAAAAAAAATGACCCTGAATTGAACTGTTTGTACACAGTGCGTCCGCACTGACCACCAGTGCGTCCGCACTGACCACCAGTGCGTCCGCACTCAGCCCAAATTTGATCAAAAATTTCGAAATTTTAATTCTTTCAATTTTTCAAATTGCAGTAACATGCCGAAGAAATCATCCGCCAACAAGAAGCGCAGGTTTGAGAAGGGCCAAGGAAGTCGCGGACCACCTCCTTATCCACCCGCCTTGCCACTCAACGAAGGTCAAGAGTTAAGGTACAACCTTCTGCAGGGCCGCCGAACCCTCGAGCCATCTAGATGGATAAGCCGCGAGACACTCAACCAACTCGGACTCCTCGAGTCGGTGCAAATGCTCACCGAGCGGCTTGGCTTGTGGGATTTTCTTTGTGATGAGGTCCCGACATATGAAAGACTTACTATCGAGTTCCTCTCCTCGTACGAATTCGACCGGGCCTCTCGAACACTAAACTTCAACCTCGGAGGCTTCTCACACATGTTGCACACCACCGAACTCATGCAAGCCCTCGATCTATCCACCGAAAATGTCAATCGAATGCGCACCAGTCTCGACTTCTTCCATGACATGAGCGAGGCCCAATTCCGCGTCCTAACATGCCAAGACGGGATCCTCGGCCAGCAAAGGGTAAAGAATGTCCTCCATCCGGCCCTCCGATATCTCCAGCGGGTACTCTCTCACACTCTCTTTGCCCGAGGGGAGAGCGCATCGGTCTTCAACCAAGGAGATATGGTGTATGTATGTTGCATGCTCCGGCGCAACAATGGTGAGATGGACTACATGCCGCACATCGGGTACAACTTGGCCAAACACATGCAAAATGTGTCGCACAACATGCGACCGGGTGGAAAGATTCGAATTGGAGGCATTGTCACAAAAATTGCCCGGCACTTGCAAATACCGACCGTTGGTGATGTGGTGGTGCCCGGTTACACGCTAGTGGACCTCGACGGGTTATTTCGGGCGAGGCTCATCCGATGGGATGATATTTGTTCGCACAAAAGTGTATCACAAAATTTCACTACAGCAAGCTGTAGCTTTTAACCTTACTCAACTTTCGACTAGACTGCAAGTGCACAGTCCCGTCGTACAGTATAATCAGGTGTCGATCCACAGGACGGTTCTTAAATCAAATCTGGAATTCTATTTAAATCAATTAGGTACTAGAAGTGGAAAAAGGTTGGTTTGGTTGTTTAAATCCTAGATTCAATTAATAACAGAAGTAAATCAAATTGACAGAAAGTAAATTTGGGTTTTATCAGATGAGAAAAAGCGTTTCCAGGGTTTTCGATTCATTATCAACCTTGCCTCTCGGTACTCATGCGACCCGCGTGCTTTTGCACGCGACCCGCATGGAACACGCGACCCGCGTACTCTCATACGCGGCCCGCGTGTACCTCGAGCAAATGCAGCAGTTGTCTGTTTTTGCGTTGTTCTTTAGTGTAAGGATTCATTGACCGAACCTAATGTTCCTAAACCTCAACTCTCGTTTGTTGGCTTAATAAACTTGGTATCGGAACTGCAATTTCACCTTCTTAGGGTTTTAATCTAAGTTAATTGTCCGGTTTACTAAAGGTAACCAATATCTCTCGATAAATGGTAAAGTTCACCTCTCAGTTACTTTTTGGTCTAGCCTTACGGCTCGTAAACCTACCTCAGATACTAAGTCTGGTTGAAAGAAACATCAAGGCCAAAGTACAAGAAAGATGTTATAGGCATCTAACAGTAAACAAACATGAATCATTCAGTCAACTTCGACAAAGCAATTAAGATAATACTCAAACAATTAAACACTATTGTTCAACACAAATCCAAACAACATGCATACAAAACAAAGTATCAAACTACATCGTAACCCTAGAAACAAAGAAATCTACTCAAGCATAGTCATAGAACAAAGAAAACAAATGAAAATAAAAGAGTTCATAGAAAAACTGGAAGAACGATGAAGATTCGTCGCAAAAACTCTCGTCTTGCTCCTCTCAACTTCGCCTCCAAGGTAGCCGTCGAACTCCCACCCTAGAACTCGTCTCCTGCTCTCTTGAATGCACAATAATGAATGATCTCCCCTTCTGTGGCAAGGGATCCCGTAATATAGCCCATTTGGCCGACCTTCCATTCTTGAGCCTCTGTTTCCTTTTCTGTTTTCTTTCCGAAATAGATTCACGCGACCCGCGTGTAAGTGACGCGGTCCGCGTGCTTGTGCTCCGCGTGTGTAGAATAGAGGTCGCGTCTTGTGGTCGCGTCAGGGGTTTGTGCGACCCGCGTCAGGAGTGGCGCGGCCCGCGTGTAAGGCGTCAGAACTTCACAATTTCCCTGATTTTGCTTGTTATCTGCAAAGTAAGAATGAAAACATAGCAGTACCACATTCTATAGATATTCAACGTATTTTCAATGTAAAAGACACGATTTGGTGGTTTGGAACACAGATTTTGGTACAGAAATAGGTCGGATTTATAGATATGATAATGAGGCATCAAATTCCCCCAAGCTTAAATCTTGCTTGTCCTCAAGCAAAGATCGTACTTAGGTACCGGGTTGGGTTCTAAGCTAAGCTAAATGCAAACTAAACTCTTAAAAATGGAAATCTACATGAATTGCTTTAATCACAAACTTCGAGAATCCTTTTGGTATAATTTAGACTTTCCTTGATCAATTTTGATTCACCACACAAACTGACTAATCAAACTTCAAATTCCGAAATGTTTCTAAGACTTGCAAAGTTAATTACCCGAATTAATCAATTTCTCATTCTTTCACTGAATCTATGCCCTCATTTGTGGTGATTCTTCTTTTCTTTTTGTCCCCCCAAGCTTGGAACAAGCTTAGGTTAGAAAGTCGAGGACTTCGTGTGTTGGTGTATGCAAGTTTCTTTTCTTTTCTAAATTTGGGAGACGAGCTCAAAGGCGCCCAATTGGACTTATTGCCAGTACTCTTATGTTCTCCATCTTTTCATTTATTTCATCATTTTTTTATTTTTACGCCTACACCATGAATACACACATCCATTAGTATTCATTCATACCAATGGATATCCCAATCTTTCTTTATTTTAAATCCCCATTTCCCTATTTAAAAGGCACAGTTCAGTTTCAAAATGGTTTTTCGATGCAATTCAAGTTTTCTTCTTCTCAAGTTCTCAAAACATCCCTTCCTAATCAGTTATTTTATCAATTATGGGGTTAGTTCCAATTCTCAAGGTAATCCAACTCACAACCAAAAGTTTTCAAACAAGTCCCTAATCCTAGCAATCACACAAATTTATCACCTAAAAATGCAAAATTTTTGAAAAATAAACATGTCTAAATGCAGATACAGTTTTCTTCTATTCCACCCCCCCAAGCTTGAATGAAGCATTGTCCTCAATGTTTGAATTTACACAAGGAAAAAGTAAATAGAAGAAAATATGAAAACTTACTAGATGGTGAGCGAGGGATGAGGCGGGGGCGCCTCACTGGTTGGTGGGAGGTGGATTAGGTGGCACTGGGGGAAGCACCCACTTCTGAGGTACACGTACCACGCGATCAAACTCTTGCATTAGAAGAATCCACAAGATTTCTTTCAAGTCCTTGATCGAGCACCCGATCGCGCCTTTGTGAGCTTTCAATTTCTCCAAGAGCGTAGCAGTCCGATCAGGTTTAAGATCTGCACTTATGATCACAGGACAAGATTTATCTGGGTCCAGGAACTCATACCTGAGGTTAGCTGGCAGAGGCTTGAGCTCAGGAGTCAGCTGCTCTGTCTGGGCCTTGACGCGTCCCGCGTCTGGTGCACTCGGCTCGCGTACGGACCTCGCGTCAGTTTCATCCGACCCGCTTCCTCTATTCTCCAGGTTCTCTGACTGTGGCACGCGGTCTATGCAAGATGCATGCGGTCCGTGTGTCAGTTGTTCCAGGTTGTCAGCCTCCTTCGACGCGGCCCGCGTGTCAGTTACGCGGCCCGCGTTCACATGTTCTTCAGCAATGACTGCCGGTCGAGTCGGTTCGACGCGGCTAGGGTTCTCTTCTTCAGGTGGTGACGCGGGGCGCGTGTCAGTGACGCGGCCCGCGTGCTTTGCGGTCTGGTCTGTTGGCTGGGCTGGTCCTTCATATTGGGTTCCACTTTGCAGGGTGACCGCCTTAGCCTCTCCTCTAGGGTTGAGCTCTGGCTGGCTGGGTAGCTTACCAGGTTGTGGTTGGCTTGGGCCGGCTTTGTATCTCAATTGCTCCATCATCATCTTTTTCTGAGCAATCTGAGCAGTCAGTCGAGCATTTATTGATTGCATCTGCTCGAATAGCATCTGGTTTATCTTCCCTTGCTCATGCATGAAGTCGCTCACAGCGGGATCAATGTACGGCTCGGGTGGATCGGATTGAAATGCGCGATTGTTCGAGTTATTGAATGGTGCAATGTTGTAGAAATTACAATTGTTGTTGCTGAGATAGCTGTCCTGCTCGGGTTCTTCATCCCATTCTGCCAGTGGGCAATACTCGTAAGAGTGCCTCCTGTCCCCACACATGACACATGGCTGTGGTTGATGGTTACTGGCTGCCTTCACGCTCATTTTGATAAAATACTTCTGCATGGCCTCCTCTTGCTCAGCAGCTCTAGCAGATAGAGCTGCGATCTGATCAACTTTGGATCGGCCGCCTCCTCCAGCTCGAGAACTGTCGTGGCCAAACCACTGTTGGTTTGTCGCCATGTTGTACATCAGATCCATGGTGTCTTGAGCTCCTCAGATGGTAATTGCCCTTGAGTTTGAAAGCCAGCGTGTTCCTGAAAGAGAGAAAAAAATAAAATAAAAGAAAAGATACAGATTAAAATCTAGATTAATCAAAATAAACAAAAATCCAGAAAAGATAAATGATGCCGTCCCCGGCAACGGCGCCAAAAACTTGTTCGCACAAAAGTGTATCACAAAATTTCACTACAGCAAGCTGTAGCTTTTAACCTTACTCAACTTTCGACTAGACTGCAAGTGCACAGTCCCGTCGTACAGTATAATCAGGTGTCGATCCACAGGACGGTTCTTAAATCAAATCTGGAATTCTATTTAAATCAATTAGGTACTAGAAGTGGAAAAAGGTTGGTTTGGTTGTTTAAATCCTAGATTCAATTAATAACAGAAGTAAATCAAATTGACAGAAAGTAAATTTGGGTTTTATCAGATGAGAAAAAGCGTTTCCAGGGTTTTCGATTCATTATCAACCTTGCCTCTCGGTACTCATGCGACCCGCGTGCTTTTGCACGCGACCCGCATGGAACACGCGACCCGCGTACTCTCATACGCGGCCCGCGTGTACCTCGAGCAAATGCAGCAGTTGTCTGTTTTTGCGTTGTTCTTTAGTGTAAGGATTCATTGACCGAACCTAATGTTCCTAAACCTCAACTCTCGTTTGTTGGCTTAATAAACTTGGTATCGGAACTGCAATTTCACCTTCTTAGGGTTTTAATCTAAGTTAATTGTCCGGTTTACTAAAGGTAACCAATATCTCTCGATAAATGGTAAAGTTCACCTCTCAGTTACTTTTTGGTCTAGCCTTACGGCTCGTAAACCTACCTCAGATACTAAGTCTGGTTGAAAGAAACATCAAGGCCAAAGTACAAGAAAGATGTTATAGGCATCTAACAGTAAACAAACATGAATCATTCAGTCAACTTCGACAAAGCAATTAAGATAATACTCAAACAATTAAACACTATTGTTCAACACAAATCCAAACAACATGCATACAAAACAAAGTATCAAACTACATCGTAACCCTAGAAACAAAGAAATCTACTCAAGCATAGTCATAGAACAAAGAAAACAAATGAAAATAAAAGAGTTCATAGAAAAACTGGAAGAACGATGAAGATTCGTCGCAAAAACTCTCGTCTTGCTCCTCTCAACTTCGCCTCCAAGGTAGCCGTCGAACTCCCACCCTAGAACTCGTCTCCTGCTCTCTTGAATGCACAATAATGAATGATCTCCCCTTCTGTGGCAAGGGATCCCGTAATATAGCCCATTTGGCCGACCTTCCATTCTTGAGCCTCTGTTTCCTTTTCTGTTTTCTTTCCGAAATAGATTCACGCGACCCGCGTGTAAGTGACGCGGTCCGCGTGCTTGTGCTCCGCGTGTGTAGAATAGAGGTCGCATCTTGTGGTCGCGTCAGGGGTTTGTGCGACCCGCGTCAGGAGTGGCGCGGCCCGCGTGTAAGGCGTCAGAACTTCACAATTTCCCTGATTTCGCTTGTTATCTGCAAAGTAAGAATGAAAACATAGCAGTACCACATTCTATAGATATTCAATGTGTTTTCAATGTAAAAGACACGATTCGGTGGTTTGGAACACAGATTTTGGTACAGAAATAGGTCGGATTTATAGATATGATAATGAGACATCAATATTCAAGAGGCTTGGATAAACTTGGGTCCAAAGGACAACATCCGGCACCGGTTGCCTCTAGAAACTCAAATCGATCCCTTGGATACCGATACTTGGAAAATTGTCGATGAGCCGCTCGAGCCACCGCTACCACAGCCACCGCAACCACAACAACCACCACAGCAAGCCGCACCCGATGCCGCACAAGCACAAGGTATGCCAAACAACCAACAAATCTGGGATTTTATGCAGACCATGAACACCTCCATCAACAACTTGAGCATCAATGTTGGTGATCGCATGGATGGGCGTATGGATGCCTTTGACCGCCGCTTTGATGAGGTCGAGGCCGAGGCCGCTAGGGCGACCTACTACTCCCGTAGAGGATGCTCGCATGCGGATCTGAATTTTGAGGATGATCCACCGACACCACCATACCAAAGACGGGCCGCTCAAAGGAGAGAGTACGAGATGGCGCAAGAGCGTGAAGCGGCAAGGCTAGCGCAAGAAGCGGCGAGACAAGCACAAGAGGCCGACAACAATGAAGATGAGGAGGATGATGCCGAAGACATGGATCGCGACGAGGATTGATTCCGCGCAGCACCACCACCATTATACGCCAGTAAAGTAGTTCATGTTTCTTCTCTCTTTTTAGTTTATTTTTAGCACTGAGGACACTGCTTTATTTAAGCTTGGGGGATGGGAAGAAATTGTATCTGCATGCATGTTTATTTTTCAGTTTTTCGAAAACTTTTTAGGATTTATAACCTTGCTTTTTACTTGACCATGAATAGGATTTGTGATTTTGAACTTAATTGCTTGCGATTACGAATTTGTCAAGATGTTTTACGAGGTTATGAAAAATAGAGTCTTGCATAATTGGACTTAATTGTCTAAAAATGCATAAAGTATAAAATCATGTTTAAAAGTTTTGTAAAAAGTTGGCAAAAATAAAAAAATTTTATAAACTTGAGTGATTGACAAAAATTAAAAGTATTCTTGCACGATTTTTCAAATTTTTGGTAAAACCCTTAAAATAAATTTGAAATGACGACATAGTTCGGCGAAAAACTTTGTGGAAATAAAGGTATTTGAAAATGAGAAATTAGAAATTCAAATTTATTAGAGAAGCCATTTAGATTTGGAAATTTTAAATTGGGATATCCACAAGTATGAAAGAATACTTAGGATGTGTGTATTCATGATATGTGCATAAATGTTGAAAAATTAGATAAAATTGAAAAATTTTGGAAAATAAAAATGAGATTCCAATGACCTATGTTACGGCTTCATGACGTACTTATGGTTATGAGTCCTTAGCACTCTTGCTCCGCTAGTCTCCCGATAAAATTGACATTCATGTTAGTGGAAGGGTTAGACTAAGAGCATGCAAAGCACCCTTGAATTAGAACGGTTGGGTACGGTTAACTACTTGTAACTAACCGGTGCTTAAATGAGGATGGGGAAAATAGTGCTAAAATCGTGAAAAAGTGTTCAAAGTGAGAAAATCAAAAGCAACAAAAACAAAAGAATATGCATGTATCAACACTCGAAGTCCGTAATTATTCTTACCCAAGTTTTTAAATTTGGGGTATTTGGAAAATTCTACATTTTAAATGGCATATCTTTTAAATTTGGGTATACGAAGTTCACAAATTCAAAGCCTTTAAGGAAATAAAAGTTAGAGTAATCGAATTATGGGTTGATTCATAATTATTCGAGGGTTGAACTTGGGATTTGGGGAATATGCATGAAGGTTTTTAAATTTTGGCAAGATCATACAAGTTTATCGATTTTTGAGAAATATATACTTGATATAGGGTTGAATTGTAGATCGAATTATATTTCAAAGTTTAAATGTTGCTTGAGGACAAGCAAAGTTCAAGCTTGGGGGTATTTGATAGGTGTATTTTATATACACCGTCGATCTAGTTTTTATCATAAAATAACACCAAATATCTTGTATTTTGGATATAAAGCGAATATAATACACCAAGAATCAAGTTACTGCGTTCGCTCGATGTTTCAATGCAGGAAACAGTGCAAAATGAAGAAAAACCGCCCAGTGCGGACGCACTCCCAGCCAGTGCGGACGCACTGGGCACTTGGCCAATTTTCCAGCGTCGCAGACCTCACAGATGAAAAGTCCGAGCGTAATGCGGACGCACTCACCTTCAGTGCGGACGCATTCACTACTTAGCCGATTTTTGCAACTTCCCAAATTTCCAGAAAAACAGAAGTTCAAGGCCAGTGCGGACGCACTCAGTACTTGACCGATTTTTGAATTTTTCATATTCCTTGGAAAACAGAAAATTAAATGTCAGTGCGAACGCACTAAGATCCAGTGCGGACGCACTCAGGAAATTTTGCAAAAAATCCAGAAAAGGAAACTTGGAACCAAAGGAGATTTGGAGTCGGTGCGACCCAGACCACCCGCACTCAACTCCAGTGCGGACGCACTGGACTCACAGACAGCCAGAAATTCGCATTTTCAAGAGGTTTTCTATTCTTGGCTTCCAAGGAACACGTTTTAGAAGGCCAAAAATAGCCATGGCAGTCTGAGGAGTGCACCCACTAACTCCACTTCTATCCTCTAAATTGGGCAAGGCCTTTGGCTATAAAAGGAGAAGAATTTCGTCTCTCTATCCATCCATTATTATATCCATCTTTCCACAAGTTGAGAGAGAGAGATCCTGCAGAAATTCTAGAAGGCTTTTCAAGGAAGGAGAAGAAGAAGATTCAAGCAAGGAGTCGGCAAGATCGAGGTTTTAGATCTAAGAAAGGGTGTAATCATTTCTTTATCTTATTTCTTATTATTTTTGCCAATCTTTGTTATGGATCTCTCCAAGAGAGAGTAGTTCTCTTTCTAGGGGTTTAGGTCAATGCATGAACTTGTTTAATTCTAGATTATTCGGATCTTTGTTTTTATTATGATTGTGTTATCGGATTTGATTGTTAATTTCTGTGATTTATTCTTTATGAATTTCATTAGTACTCGTTCCTTTGAGTTCACCTGGTTAGGGTTTATTGAATTGAAGTAGTTTTGAAATCGCGTTGATCGTGTTTTTCACCTTTAAGTTTATTAAATTCCGGCATTGGTCAAGTAGGAGACTACTAATTGAAACCATAAAGACACACCATAGGATTGGGTTAGAAGCGACCGTACTTTGATATCCAATCCGGAACTATAGAAATTAAGGTTAGGATTTTGGTGAAGGACCGAAAGGAGAAGGCAAATCCTAATTAGGACACCTTAGAACAAATATCGATATATGCTTTGAAGCATGTGATTAAATATCCCTCTAGGTTAGTGACAGCCCTAGAATTCGAGGCACATTAATCCATCCACCCAAAGTAGTTGTATTAATATTTGTTCCAAAGGCTAACATAGGTTAGAAACCTCATCAAATCAAACATGAATTCAAACAAACCGAATAAATAGAATTAGCAAGGAATTGTAGACCGAATACCCCTAGATCTCCTTAAACTTGAAAACAAACCAATCTTTCTTTCCTTTATTTTATTTACATTTATTGAAACTCCTCTCTTTCGGGTATTGAACCCAACCTTAGGATTTTAGAACAAAACTCCCCCCACTTTACTTTTATTGTTTTGTTTTAGAAGCAGTTTTCTTTATTAAAAATTGGTATTTCCCTATCTCCCTGCGGATCGACACCTAAATACTACAATCGATAGGTTGTGCGCTTGCAACTAACCTATTCTTTGAGTACGAAGGTTTATAAATATTAAAGGCAAAAGAGTACAAAATTATTATATCTAAAATACTCAACAATGTTTTATTGAATCTAAAAAAAACATTTTTATTTATGGGGGAATCGGTCATATACCCATCAAAACTTTTGAATTTGGATATTTGCCCATATCCTATTCAAATTTGAGGTAAATTTTGAATAGGATATGGGCAAATATCCAAATTCAAAAGTTTTGATGGGTATATAACCGATTATGCCTTTATTTATTTGGACAGCTACCATATACTGGCCATATACATGCACATACACATCCTAAATTGTTATTTTTTGCATACAAATATATCACATACACACTAAATTATCACATACAACATCATAAATTAAATATCACACACAAATCCTAAATTATTACAAAAAATTCATGTTCATGCAAATTAAGTACACATCCTAAATTGTTGTACTTCTTCTCGGTTTTATTTCTTTCATCAAAAGTTGAACCCACATTTGGCGAAAGTCGCTCAAGCGTTGTACAGTATATTTAGCGGGAAGACTCTGCATAATTGAAAAGATAGAAGAGCATGCACAATTAATTGTGTATTTTGTTATGTTTGAAGCAACAATGCTTATATGCATTTGAAAAATATATAAATACATATATACCTTTAAGTTCGGAAAATCATCGAGGAATTCATTTATTATGTCTTGCATGAGCAACATGACATAATATGCACATTCCCAGCTGGCTGGTTGTTGTGGACACTATATAACAAGTTTGAAAAAATTGAAATGTATGTTAATGAGCATACAAATGGCTTATTCACAAATTTTTGCATATAGGTCCCTATAATCATATCTCAATAGAAACTATTACCTTGCAATCGTTATGAACCGTTATAGAAGTACCCATTTCCCTGATGAAGACACTGTTGAAATATGAACACATGGAACAATCAGTACTTATGAGAGATATTTAAAATGATAAAATAATAAAAAAATCATTAGCATTCTAAACAAACGTAAAATTTAGGAAGGCACTTACTCCTCGACCGCAGCAGTGATCATTAGCATTTTATTGCTCTTCTTATCCGAATCGTACACGTACAATGCACGTTCTCTTGGCATAAGCACGGTCAATATCCAATGATCTCTGCATGTTAGGTTTGTAGCATGTCATATTCTATAATTTGTATGAATTGAAAGAAATATAATAAAATTAGAATATATATATAACACTAACACTTGATGGTAAGGTATGAATATCAATCTCTTGTCCCGATTTTCTCTGAGTGCTTTCCCCATGTATTGAAGTACCCCTCCTCGGTTATCATTCAACATGATGGCATTCGTTCGACCGGGGTCCATGAAACCAACCTGCACATCGGGAAATTCCTCCTTGACGAATTTGTGCCAATGCCTGCAAAAAAATGGCTTACAGGTGATCTCAATTTTGTGAAATTTGAATTAAAAGTACTAAATTATGCAATTATTACGAATATTAACTCACAGCATCCAGATCTGAACAGTTGGTGCAATGAGCCACTCCTTTGGTGTAAGCAAGGCCGCATAATCATCTGCAAAAACGGATATGGGGTCTGCTGAATAGAAAAGATCAAGTGGCGGATCGATTTGGAGTGGACTGCCATCTAACTCCGAAAACCGATCACGCAGCTGCTTGAATGTTCATCCCAACTTGTCAAAATTGACACGATCAAACGCCTTGCAGTGACTCGTTGCGTTCCCACCTCCAGGAACTTGTAACTCTTTGCCTAGTTCCTGCAAATTTCATAATAAATTGAAATAAAATTCAGGATCAACTACAACTCAGTCATATAGATACAAATTAAGAAGTAAGAAGTTGTAATAACAATATACCTCATCTGGACCTGTCAATATCATGGACATCGGCCATGCAGTGTAACTGCTGAGGACCGTTCCAAGGCTGGGGTGTGTTCGCACAAAAGTGTATCACAAAGTTTCACTACAGCAAGCTGTAGCTTTTAACCTTGATTCAACTTCCGACTAAGATTGCAAGTGCACAATCCTGTCGTATAGTCTAGTCAGGTATCGATCCACAGGACGGTTCAAAATCAAATCTGGAACTCTACTTAAATCAATTAGGTACTAGAAGTTGGAAAAGGTTGATTTGGTTTGTTTAATTTCCTAAATTCAATAACAGAAGTAATTAAAATAACAAAAGGTAAAGTTTGGTTTTTATCAGATAGAGAAAAGCGTTTCCAGGGTTTTCGATTTCATTATCAACCTTGCCTCTCGGTACCATTCACGCGACCCGCGTACTTTCATACGCGGTCCGCATGGAAGACGCGACCCGTGTACTCTCATACGCGGCCCGCGTGGACCTTGAGTAAATGTAGCAGTTGTCTGTTTTTGCGTCGTTCTTTAGTGTAAGGATTCATTGACCGAACCTAATGTTCCTAAACCTCAACTCTCGTTTGTTGGCTTAATAAACCTGGTATCGGAAATGCAATTTCACCTTCTTAGGTTTTTAATCTAAGTTAATTGTCCGGTTTACTAAAGGTAACCACTACCTCTCGATAAGTGGAAAAGTTCACCTCTCAGTTACTTTTTGGTCTCGCCTCACGGCTCGTAAACCTACCTCAAATACTAAGTTTGGTTGAGAGAAACATCAAGGCCAAAGTACTAGAAAGATGCTATAGACATCTAACAGTAGACAAACAAGAATCATTCAATCAACTTCAACAAAGCAATTAAAATACTACTCAAACAATTAAACACTAACATTCAACACAAATTCAAACAACGTGCATACAAAACAAAGTATCAAACTACATCGTAACCCTAGAAACTAAGAAAACTACTCACACATAGTCATAAAGCAAATAACACAAATGATAGATGAAATAGTCATGACAAAACCCGAAATACAAAGAAGATCCGTGAAGAACTTTCGTCTTTCGCTTCTCAACTTCGTCTCCAAGCTAGCCGTCAAGCCCAAACCCTAGAATCTGTCTCTCGCTCTCTGAAAGTGTAGAATAATGAATAGAATAGACTCCCTGTAGCAAGGAATCCCCTGATATAGCCTTTCTGGCCGACCTTTCCTTCATTGAGCCTCTGTTTCCTTTTCTGTTTTGTTTCCGAAATAGACTCACGCGACCCGCGTGTAGTGGACGCGGTCCGCGTGTCTGTGTTCCTCGCGTGTGTAAAATGGAGATCGCGTCTGTGGTCGCGTCAGGGTTTGATGCGGCCCGCTTCGGATGTGACGCGGCCCGCGTGTATGGTTCCAGAACTTCACAATCTTCCCTGATTTCGCTCGTTTTCTGCAAAGTAAGATTGAAAACGCAGCAGTACCACATTCTATAGATATTCAATGTATTTTCAATGTAAAAGACACGGTTTGGTGGTTTGAAACACAGATTTTGGTACAAAAATTGGTCAGATTTATAGGTCTAATAATGAGACATCAAATTCCCCCAAGCTTAAATCTTGCTTGTCCTCAAGCAAATATCGTACTTAGGTACCAGGTTGGACTCTACTCTTACCTAAATGCAGACTAAGTTCCTAAAAGTGAAAATCTACATGAATTGCTTTAATCAAAAACCTCGAGAATTCTTTTGGTATAATTTAGACTTTCCTTGATCAATTTTGATTCACCACACAAATTGACTAATCAAACTTCAAATTCTGAAATGTATCTAAGACTTGCAAAGTTAATTACCCGAATTGATCAATTTCTCATTCTTTTGCTGAAACTATGCCCTCGTTTGTGGTGATTTTTCTTTCCTTTTTGCCCCCCCCAAGCTTGGAACAAGCTTAGGTTAGAAAGTCGAGGACTTCGTGTGTTGGTGTATGCAAAACATCTTTTCTTTTCTAAATTTGGGAGACGAGCTCAAAGGCGCCCAATTGGACTTATTGCCAGTACTCTTATGTTCTCCATCTTTTCATTTATTTCATCATTTTTTATTTTACGCCTACACCATGAATACACACATCCAATGGTATTCATTCATACTAATGGATATCCCAATCTTTCTTTATTTTAAATCCCCATTTCCCTATTTAAAAAGCATAGTTCAGTTTCAAAATGGATTTCCGATGCAATTCAAGTTTTCTTCTTCTCAAGTTCTCAAAACATCCCTTTCCTAATCAGTTTTTTTTTATCAATTGTGGGGTTAGTTCTAATTTCTCAAGGTCATCACAATTAAAACCAAAAATTTTCATCGAAGTCCCTAAGTCAAGCAATCATGCAAATTTTTCACCTATAAATGCAAGGAAAAGTAAACATGACCTAAATGAAAAGTAAACAAGTCCTAAAAGTCAAAAGTCTCCCCCCCAAGCTTAGTCTGAGCATTGTCCTCAATGCTTCAAGACTGAAAGATAGAAAAAGAAGTAAAGCAAGGGAAAGAGAAGAACAAACCTGATCAATCGTCAGTGGGAGGATCTAGCCACCAAGCGCAGAGCTGCTCCTCAACGGCTGTCATCCGGCTATGTAGATCATAAAGGGCAGTACCCTGCTCACGTCGCATGTCATACACGAGAGTGTATACATCCTGGATGGTCGGGTCGGGTATCGGCGGTGGATAGGAGGGAGGTACGGCAGAAGTGGAGGCATGAAACTGTGGTGGAGAGTGGTGTGCCTCGGCCATATGAACATTAGCGGCATGAGGAGAAGGTGGATGCAGCTGAACAGGAGGTGGCGGTGCCCGAGGTCCTGTGAAAAGCCAAGTGCGCTCATCCACGAATGAAATAGGTGCTGGAATAGGCAACTCGTGTAGAGTCCCATTCGGCATGCGCCACAAGTATCTGTCGCGGTGATTGGCAGGGCCTCTCTCGATCTTGATGAAAGTCGCCTGGCGGTAGGCCTTTGCATCCATGATGATCGGGCCCGTGGAGAGAGTGAAGCCAGAGATCGATACGCCAAGCTGAACAGCAATGTGGGTGACATAGGCACCGATGGTATTGATGCCACCTATCCTCGTGGAATTCTGGAGAGCGAGCCAATGACGGACCATAATGAGCATCAGATCTGGCCGCTCTAACTCCTCGTCTCGACGGAGCATGTGGTCCATCAATGCGAGGTCCTCTACATTGGCACGGGCAACTGTCTCGCCACGTGCGAAGATGGTAACAGCGAGGGCTCGCTGGATGCAGCAAAGGACTGGGTGAGGAATGGCGAGGTTCCGGAAATCATTGCTGGCGGCCACGTCCATCCCAGAAATTAAACGCTAGAAATGGTCCTTGTCCATGCCCACACGAAAATTAAGAGAGTCAGTTTGAGGGTCTGGCAGGAATCCAAACCACTCGCGGAGGTAGAAACACCGACTCTCCAAGTCCCACTGCGCATCCGGAACTTGATGTAAGGCTGGCCCTCAGGGTCCCACTTGAGCTGTAGAGAAGAGAGGAACTCAAGCGTGAGCTCCTGGTAACAGTCATGCGCGATACCCCAGAAGGCGAGAGTGAATCTGATCCATCCTGTGAGATAGAGGAACTACTGTGCGACCCCAAACGAGTGGAGGGTGTCGAAGTCGAGCCGGCGCGTGTTGTCGAAGCTTCTTCGCCGCAGGATCTCAAAGCGGTTGAACATGCGATGGGAATCGATGGAGAAGTGTGGAGGTGGGTAGTCATCTGCCCTAGCCGTGTAGGCACTATACGAGTGATGAGAAGCCTCGGAGTCGTAGTACTCGACGAGTGGTGAACCTGCTTCAGAATGAGAAGAAGTACCATTGTGTGGTGAGTCGGATGCAGGCGCTGACTCAGAAGGAGAGGGTGTGCGCGCAGGTGGTTGTTGCTGGGCACTGAGAGCTTCCTGCCTTCGTTCTTGTGCATGCTTGGATCGTCGCTCGCGGTTCATTGTGCTCTGGAGAGGGATTGACGCGGGCTGCGTAGGCTCTGGTGCGGGTCGCGTGTAATTGTTATGCGGGCCGCGTCGGAAGAGCTCAAGGCGCAGCAATGGCAGGGGCAACGGAAGAGAAGGAGAAGAGGTTGTAGTGCTGCGGCTCGGTAAGGTGGAAGGGTTGGAGAAGGAGAATGCGGTGCTCGGTGGAGAGGTCTCGGCGGTGAGAGAAAGGCGGAGGGTGGAAAGGACCCGGCGGCAAGGGTGTTTGCGGCTAGGGTTTCAGTGATGCGAGGTCTCCACTCGGGTCGCGTTTGAGAAAGAATGAGGGGTCGGGTGTACTGTGGAAGGAGAAGGGTGAAGCTGGGAGGACTTAAGTAGAAGAGGTCGCGCCGTTTCAGCCCGTAATGGACGCGCCTCTTCAATGCTGCGACGGTTGGCGATGACGCAGGTCGCGTTGATTGTTATGCGGGTCGCGTTGCTCTTCAACCAGGTCGCGTCGCTCAACCGGGTCGCTCAACCGGGTCGCGTCGATTTTCGTGCGGGTCGCGTGGTGTACTGAACCTGCAGTTCTCTCTTTTGACTGTTCTAAATGCAAAATGACTAAAAACAAATATGCATGCAAACAACAGAAACGAAAATTTATGCAGAAAAGAATAGGAAATTACTCTAAGTGCAAGAAAATTAAAAAGGGCTTGGGTTGCCTCCCAAGAAGCGCTTGTTTTAGGTCTCAAGCTCGACCACCTTTTGCTAAGTTTCTGCTGTGGCAGGATCGGAGAGATCCTGAACAAATCGCGGTGGGTACGGATGATCAGCAACATAGTGCTTGAGACGCTGACCATTTACCTTGAATGTTCCACATGCCTCATTTCCAATGTCAATTGCACCAAAATGGTACACCTTCTTTACCACAAATGGACCAGACCATCTAGACTTGAGTTTACCTAGAAAGAGTCTTAATCTAGAATTAAACAAAAGTACAAGATCACCTTCCTTAAACTCGCGAGGCATGATACGCTTGTCATGGATCTGCTTGGTCTTTTCTTTGTAAATCCTCGCATTCTCATAGGAGTGTAAACGCATCTCCTCCAACTCGTGCAAGTCGAGGATACGCTTCTCTCCAGCTGCAAGCATGTCCATGTTGATGGCTCGCGTGGCCCAAAATGCTTTGTGCTCTATCTCCACAGGTAGGTGGCACGGCTTTCCATACACCAGCTTGAAAGGGCTCATCCCAATCGGTGTTTTGAATGCGGTTCGGTACGCCCAAAGTGCGTCATTCAACTTCAGCGACCAATCCTTCCTTGTCCTTGCCACAGTCTTTTCCAAGATGGACTTGATTTCCCTGTTAGAGATTTCAGCTTGACCATTAGATTGAGGATGATAAGAAGTGGTTACCTTGTGAGTTACCCCATGACGGCTCAAGAGATTGTCGAATTGGCGGTTGATGAAGTGCTTGCCTCCATCACTGATGACAACTCGTGGTACTCCAAAGCGTGAAAAAATAATGTCATTGAACAATCGCTTCACCGCATTTGAGTCTGCCTTTCGACATGCCACTGCTTTGACCCATTTGGACACGTAATCAACGACAACCAGGATGTACTCATTCCCACATGATGA
The DNA here is from genome assembly GCA_011114355.1 of Carex littledalei. NCBI lineage: Eukaryota > Viridiplantae > Streptophyta > Magnoliopsida > Poales > Cyperaceae > Carex > Carex littledalei. The sequence continues at coordinate 12,703,775 of CM022091.1, forward strand.
CGGAAACGGTCCCATGAAATCAATACCCCATACATCGAAGACCTCTACGTCAAGAGCGGAGTTGAGAGGCATCTCGTTGCGCTTGGTGATGTTCCCAATTCGTTGACACTTGTCACAAGCCGTGACTAAGGTCTTAGCATCCCTGAAAAGAGAAGGCCAAAAGAAACCAGATTGCAATACCTTGGTGGCTGTTTTGGAGAATGAAGCGTGCCCCCCATAAGCGGACGAATGGCAATGCTCAAGGATGGAGCGCGCCTCCTCGTATGGCACATAGCGTCGGAAAATACCATCAACACCTATTTTGAAAAGAAAGGGTTCATCCCAAAAATAATACCTGGCGTTTGATCTGAGTTTCTTCTTCTGCTGGTAAGACATGGTATCAGGTAGCACCCCAGAAGCTAGGTAGTTCGCGATGTCAGCATACCAAGGGATCGGCTGGAAGGCCACGCAGCCCGCGTGCATAGTCATGCGACCCGCGTCAGAGGCGTCCAGAGCTGAGACTGAGAAGAGATGTTCATCAGGGAATGAGTCATTGATCGGCAATTTGGCTGAGTCCTCCTCCTCCCAACGAAGGCGGATAGATGGTCAGCCACGGTGTTTTCGACTCCCTTTTTGTCCCTAATTTCAATGTCAAATTCCTGCAAAAGAAGAATCCATCTAATCAAACGAGGTTTAGCATCTTGTTTATTCAACAAATACCTGAGTGCGGCATGATCGGTTTAAACAATTATTCTCGAGCCAACTAGATACGATCTGAACTTGTCAAGAGTGAACACAATTGCAAGAAGCTCCTTCTCGATGGTTGTGTAGTTCATCTGGGCTGGATCTAGCACCTTGCTAGCATAGTAAATGGCGGACGGCTTCTTGTCCTTCCTTTGCCCAAGAACTGCTCCTACAGCATAGTCGCTCGCGTCACACATGATCTCGAATGGAAGAGACCAATCAGGTGGTTGCAAAATGGGTGCTGAGATGAGGGCTTCCTTCAAACTACAAAAAGACTTGACACAATCATCAATGAAAAAAAAATCAGAATCTTTAATGAGTAGATTGGTCAATGGTTTCGCAATTTTAGAAAAGTCCTTGATGAAGCAGCGATAGAATCCCGCATGACCTAGAAAACTGCGAACCCCTTTAACACAAGTTGGGATTGCAAGTTTCTCAATCACCTCAATCTTCGCCTTATCCACCTCGATGCCTTTGGAGGTCACGACATGTCCAAGGACAACACCTTCCTGGACCATGAAATGACACTTCTCCCAATTCAAAATCAGATTGACATCTTCACATTTCTGCAAAATCTTACAGAGGTTAGTCAAACAAGAATCAAAACAAACACCATACACAGAAAAATCATCCATAAAGACCTCAACCTCATTCTCAATAAAATCAGAAAAGATGGCCATCATGGCTCTGTGAAAGGTTGCTGGTGCATTACAAAGACCAAAGGGCAGCCTACGATATGCAAATGTACCATATGGACAAGTAAAGGTGGTATTTTCTTGGTCTTGTGGGTGAATGGGTATTTGAAAAAAACCAGAATAACCATCAAGATAACAAAAATAAGAGTGATTAGCAAGCCTTTCGAGGAGTTGGTCGACAAATGGCAACGTAAAGTGATCCTTGCGTGTGGCTGCATTGAGCTTCCTGTAGTCGATACACATCCTGTATCCATTAACTACACGTGTTTGGATGAGCTCATTCTTCTCATTCTTCACCACTGTCGCGCCTCCTTTCTTTGGCACCACATGGACAGGGCTCACCCATTTGCTGTCAGAAATCGAGTAGATAATACCTGCATCAAGAAGTTTAAGTATTTCTTTTTTCACTACCTCTTTCAGATTTGGGTTGAGCCGTCGCTGGTGTTCAACAGATGGCTTGTGATCATCTTCAAGTAAGATTCTGTGTGAACAGATGGATGGGTCGATTCCTTTCAGATCCTTGATCGAGTACCCAATCGCGCCTTTGTGAATCTTCAGCTTCTCCAGAAGTTTGGCGGTTTGATCGGGATTTAAACCTACATTCACAATCACAGGAAAAGAGTTATCTGGACCGAGGAATTCATACCTGAGGTTGGCTGGAAGAGGCTTGAGTTCAGGAGTTGGGTTCTCAGTTTGGGTCTTGACGCGGTCCGCGTCTGGTGCACTCGGCTCGCGTGCGGACCTCGCGTCGGTCTCATCTGACCCGCTTCCTTCAGTTTCTAGGTCCTCGATTCGATCGCTCAAAGCATTGAACCAATATTCCCTGTGGATCGACCTCGAATATACTACTCGATAGGATTGTGCGCTTGTAGTCCGAACCGATAGCATTTCCGAGTTTATAAATATTAAAAGAAACATTGCTCTCTTTTGAGTGATCACAGACTCGCAAGAGAAAGAGAATTAGGATCAAGAAGAAGTCTGATGTGAGGTGTGGACGGGGCCCAGGCAAACCGCGTGATCCGGTTCACCCAGATAGCAGGCCCAAGCTGAAGATTGTTGGTGATCGGGAGTTCACATCAGAACCTGAGTGCACAAAAATAATCACAACAATAAGGGTTGCAACATGTGAATGCTTGCCGGGACCCATCAGGTCATTCAACATGTTTCCAACAAGGGTGAGGTTACAAATCCTTCGTAAATTCTTGCAGCGGTACTCCTGGGCTGATGGTGAAGATGTCGGGCTTTGTCTCGATGTCTTCGAGAGAATAGCTGCTGATGCTTACAGCCGTGTACTGGTCCAAACCAGGAAAAAGTACACTAACGAAATCAGTCACGACAAGGAGGAATGGAAGGAATTTTGTCCATAGTGGTGCCAGAATTTGGACCACTGGAAGGGTCTGTGCGACATATTTAAGAATTCCAATTGGGAGAAAAGTTCAATAATCAACCGAGAAAACAAATTAATTGACGGAAAGGGAGTCCCTAGTCATGTGGGTGGATCGAGGAACTCGTACAGGCACAAGATGAAATTGGTATTTCTTTTTTTTTAACTAATATGTTACATTACAATGCTTTCCATCATAAATTGCATTGACTAACATCTTATGAATTCATAATTAAATTTCAGATTGCTGAGAAGGGGCCTTCTGTTGATTTGAAGGATGTTTTTGACCGAACTCACTTGAGGAAGGACTCGAACGAGTACGTCAATAAAGAGCAAAAGACGCATCGGTATACAATATTTCTGTCTCTATTCATTTTTAATAGTTAGAATAGGGGGTTAGTTATTTTGTAGGAATATATAGCTTCTGTTAGCTAAGCATTAAAAAATATATATGCATAATACTTCTATAAGGGCGGTGCTATTTTGAGGTCTCAAAACCCATTTAATTCAGTGCTTAGGAATCTATTTTTATCTTAATACCAGTTTTACCCTCAATAATAAATTGTTATTTAATTTTCAAAGAAAGAAACTAAGTTGTAGTAGTACATGGTTTCATTTCCTTTATAGAAAAAAATAGCTGCTGTTAAGTATTTGACATTTGAAATAACTTTACTGTGTCAAGTAACAGAAAAAAATAGCTGCTTCCATTTTTTGTTGTTTATTTGAGGTCAAGTAAAAGAATGTTGGAATATTTTCAATTCAGGGGCCTTAATTAATGAACAATATTAGTGCACTTCAATGATAATTGTAAATATTATTCACATTTAAGTATTGTATAGAAACTTGTTCAAGCCATAAATTGATGAGAGTTTGTACTAAATTTCTATTGCATAATTAAATTTTAATGAGTATTTTTAATTGGAAAAAGACTTCTCTGAGCTAGAGTTATAGTTTAAGAACACAAAACTTGTGAAGGTTCTATGAACCACAATCAAAACTTGTGAAGGTTCTGGTCACAAAATTCATAATTATAAAAATACTAGTATCGTGCCCGTGCGTTGCAACGGAAACATATTACAAAAGAATAAAAAAAAATCTCATACAAAATGACATATTTTTATTAAAAAAAATAGACCAATTATATATTGCACAAAAAAAAGTTCATACAAAACGTCATTTTTTTATAAAATAATAGATGAATGAAAAAATAGACAAATTAGATGTGACCATTACATTGAATAAACCACCAGAAAGCAAGTGCATGCTTTCTATAACTGTCAGTAAGCTTTCATATAGATAGTTCACCAACTCTTTCTACAAAAAGAAGTATTTATATGTCAACAAGAGAGAACATTCAATTTTATTTATCTAAATAGAGACATCCTTTTACTTCAAAAAATAAATGTCAAGTTAAATCTGAAACTGTTACATATAACCAACAAAGATGGTAAACCTATCACGCACAAAACCCATGTACATTACAAGAAATGTCACCAAGAAGACTATAAACCCTGCCACTCTGAAACACTATCAAGTACAAACACTAATCCCTCTTACTTCATCAATATGCAGAAAAATACACAAGGTTAGTTTGAGCAATCTACGAAAGAACGAAGGAAAGTAAGGGCACTAATATTTCTTGTGTTGTCAGGGACATACATGATATTAGTGTGTTCGTGAGTTATCCTTACAATTTATCAAAAGTATATACATGATATTAAACAGGTCTCGAATCTTCTATTCTCATAATCTGATTGACATCATTTTGGATGCAGGAGTTACTATTTCATTTCGACACAAGAAATTAAATAAACACATTAGAAAAGAAAAGAATTACAGTAACCTTGTATTCATGGATTTTGTGCATGCCAATTTGTGAGAAATAATCAACTGCTGCTCCAAGACCTACAGCTTCCCCAATTGCTAGAGTTCCTGCCTCAAACCTAACATATAAAAGAAAGTCAATATTTTACGAAACTAAACAGTTATGACCTATTAATGACATCATGGTATGTAGGCCTTACCCTGAAGGAGGTTCAGCATAGGTTGAGTAATCTTTAAGCACCTCGCTAATCATCTCACCACCACCTAATAATAAAAAAAAATGCTTATGATAGATGCAGAATAAGAGTATCACTAAATTTATCATGATACATAAAGATCCCTTCACAGTTCATTATAATATCATGATATTGCATTTTCTTTGTATGGTTGATTTTTTATGTTTTTATTTTATCGTTTTGCTCATTTTATGCAGAACCATGATACATAATTTAATGAAGGAAGGGAAGCTGGTCGATTCAAGTATTATAGTTCAATTGATCCAAAAGGCAATGCTTGAGAGAAAACAAGAATATGTCATTTTGAAACCTTTTCTTAAAACAGTGGCCAATGTATATGTCAATTTCTGAAAACAGTTGAAGACTACTTTTTATTTTTCTTGCCCCTTCTATGTGTTGATTTCATAAAACACGAAGATACCATTTTTATTTTATATGCAAAGCAAGAAGGAAGACCCCACCTCTCCCCTCCAAAAATCCCAAAACACAAAACAAAAAGATAACACAGTAATTAAATGGGTACAAAAGAATATTAATGGCAATTCAGGGTTCAAAAGCACTAACCGGCAGGATATCCTATTGATATCACTTACTCGACCTGAAGCAACCAAACTTTGCTCTGTCGTTCCTTCCTTAATTGGAGTGGTTTTGCTACCACTTCCAGGATCTGGAGGGATATTTTTCATGTCTGAATTAGCTACAGCATAAACAAAATGTAATATAATCACTGTCAATGGTTTGAGAAGTAAAAACTATATATTATGAACATGGCCACTTCACAGGCCTTACTGGCACATGATAGTTAATATTTGTACTGGTCAATGAATTTTTCTTATGTGAATTTATTAAGCCAAATAAAATAAATAAAAAAATCAGTAAAGAATTCTAGGCAACTCAATGGTTGGATTGGTAGTCGACAGTAGATGTCAGGTCATTTCAAATGCACAAACCAAACAAAAAGTAACACATACCTTCTAACCAGGTATCGATCTCCTACTCCAAACTGTTGTTGTCATTTACCATCTTGCCTTGTGAGTGAGAGATGGAGATCACTTGGCTTTGCCTTTTCCTAGTGCTCTCAGCATCCCTGGGTACTTCTTGAAATGTATTGATTATCTTCTTTAGAGAGCAGTTCCACTATTTTTTTTATTGAATTTTCAATCCTGTTAGGAAATACAGAATATAAACGAATTAGTAATTGGTAAACATGCACACACCCACATGAGCACAGACACATTAATAAAGGAAGCAAACACATACTCACCTGGATCCAGGTAAAAGCTTTATTAAAGCGGTCCATTTATTTCCAAGCAAGGGATGTACCAGTTTATGGTACCTATGTAATTGAATCGCCATAATCAACAAGAACCAAAATTCAAACCCTAAACGAAATCAATTAATGATACCCATCTCAAATACATCAAAATCACTCTAAAAAGAAGTAGAAAAATAGAGATCCAAAATCCGAGAAATAAAAAATAGCTATAGGAGAAAATAGGAGGGGGCGGAGGACGAATCAAACCTTGATCCTGGATCCTTTTTCGTGCAGCGAGAGGGAGATTGAGCGAGAAAGTTAACGATCCCAGATCCTTGACCTAGGGTTTGCTTGGTAAACAGAGACGGGACGGCCTCTAAGACCGGCCCGTTAGTAGCGGATTCGAACCCTCTCGACCGGGTGCGGCAGGGAAAGGAGGGGGTGGGCTGTTGGCGCAGGGACTTCTTCCGATAGGTGTGCTTATGACGGGTCGATTGCGGGTCGGCGGAGTCCTTGGCGGCGGGGATGGGGATCTTCTTCTTTCCTTAGGATTAAGGATATTGCGGTGGCGGGAGAAGGAAGGGAGGAGACAGAGGAGATCGAGAGAGAGAGAGAGAGAGAGAGAGAAAAGAGGTGTCGGGAAGGAGAGAGACTTGCCGACCGAGAGAGATGCGGTGACAGAGAGAGAAATCGAGGGAGAAGAAATTCGCTAAGAGGCAGTGTATAAAATTGTAACATATTGTGTGGCTATATGTGCAGCGAGTATGTTTTTAACTAAATTTAGACTTCTACACATAAAAAAGATGTATTTAATCAAATAAGACAGATTATTTGATTGGAGGGCTCATATTAATTCCGAAATTCCATCTTTCAATCGTAGCCGTTGGCGGATCAGGACATCAACGTGCTTAATAATGGAATGGAGATATTGCTGATGCTGTTGAGATATCTATTTTTTTTGTGTAACAAGTGTGATGACATTTGAAACAACTTTACTGTGTTGATCCAATGTAGAACAACTTTAAAGCACTAAAAGAGTCACATGGGAAAGGGTTGGACGATGAAGTGATTTGGGACATAGCTGTCAAGGGAGAGGACAAGAGAGGTAGGTTGTACGGCTTTGGCATTCGGTCAAGAAAGTCAAGAGCCACTCGAGAGCTGGAGGCAATGGAGGCATCTGTATCACCCACCAAAAGCACTGCCACCTCGGCTAAAAAAAAGCAAAAAGTATTCACGGCTGAGGAGGTGGAAGCGTTACTAAAGGATACACTAGCCGTTGCAGAAAAAGGGTTTGCCGAGAAGATAGCTGAACAAGAGAAGCGACACAATGCAGAAAGGGAAGCGAATAAAGAAGAAACTCTCTACAGGAAGAAGTGTTTAGACGCGCTCTCTAAACGTACTGGATTTCAACCTCCTAAATTCCCTGTAAGTCCAATGACCCGCTAAATGTAGTTTATACCTCTGCATATTTATCAATCTTTTGCTGCATTTTGTTAGGAGGGGACATCAAATGTCGAGGCACCTGGTGGTAGTAAGGGCAATCAAGAAGGGGGAGAGGAAACTTGATCCGGGACCTCTGTCATTGCCAAGCACTAAAATGGTTTTAACAGTTCTAATGCAGTAATTGGAAAAATGCGCTAACAATATTAAGTAGGATGTGTTAATGTGCTTTAAATTTATATATTTTCTGAACAATTAAGTAGGATGTGTTAATTATGTAGGACGTGAACAATTAAGTAGGATGTCAACAAAAGACATGTCTAATTGAATTTTCTTGTTCTGCATTTTCTTATTGTGACAAGTGCTAAATACAAATGAATTTGGCTAATTGAATTTTCTTGTTCTGCATTTTCTTATTGTGACAAGTGTTAAATATAAATGAATTTTGCTGACTACATGAACTACATAATTTTATGCGTACAATGTGGGTACGCAAGAAGATATATTTGAAGTCACAATCGTGATGCCACTATTTCTATCGGTCTGCCCATGGAAATATTAATTGCTCTCTGGCTCCAAAACGAAAACAATCACACAGACCCCCTTTGAGCATTATTCCATTTTCATCGACCTCTTCCTCATTTTTTGGCTGAGAAGCGATAGTCCCTCCCTTCCCTCTCTCTGCCTCGCCCTACCTCTCTCTCTCTCTCTAATCTCTCTCGCTGTACATCTCTCTAATCCCTCCACAGTCTTTCTCAGTCAGTCACCAGCCGGTGTAAATTCTCTTAATAGGTACGTAATTTTTGGGCTTTTTTTTTTCTTGGAATCTAAAAATTTAAGATGAAATTAATGTACTCTCAATTTCAACCTCCACTTGCTCATTTGGTTTGTACATTAGCAAACAATAACTTCCTCTAAGGTATGGTTATGCACCTTAGCTTGTGCACTTTAGGTGTTTGATGTAATGTCTAAGATAACTTGGTAGCCAATAACGGACCAGCAATCGAAAATTCAATATTACTAGTAGGTTGGAAATGCAAATATTGATAGTTGTAATTGCAAGTTACATTGGATTTGCTAATTGCATATACAATAATATATATCTACCACTTGGGTAAATTAATATATATCTACCACTTGTGTAAATTATTGCTAATTGCATCTCATTATTTTTTTTATATAACTTAACTAATGCCTCGATGGTATAGGTAACTTCATATGGCTACTCACAATCGTGAGTGGATGTACAACAACCGAACACGAGTTGCACCCGAATTTGTTAGTGGTGTTTAAGAATTTGCGCGAGTGGCATTATCCAAACCCGATGTTGTGATTATCGACCCAAATGGAAGGAAATGTATCCCTTGTCCTTGTAAAAAATGCGCAAACCTCTATTGTCGAGATGTGGAAATCGTGAAGATACACCTTTATAAACACAGTTTTTGCGCCCTATATGGGGTTTGGCACAAGCACGGGGAGTCGGTTCCCGAGGAAGCTATCAATCCCCCATCCCCTCCACCAACTGATCAAATGAGAGATATGTTAAGGGCTGCTGCTGGACCAAGTTTCGATTGGGACGACGACCAACCCACCGGAATAGCCAAAAAATTCTTTGACATGCTAGCCGCATCGGAAACACCTCTTTGGGAAGAGAACTTGACCGATCCTTTGAAATGCGAAAACCACACCATATTGTCGGCGGTCACGCAAGCCTTAGCGTTAAAGTCGGAACACCAATTGAGCCAAAAGTGCTATGATGGGATGATGAGCCTCATTAAGAGCATGCTTCCTCCTAGTTCAAAAATGCCGGATTTAGGGTTTAGGGTTTATCCAGAGACAATTGATCAAGAGATACATACAGGTGTTTGGGCAGTCCCATCTCCGGGACAACGGCGGCCGTTAATCAGGCGATGAACGTAAATCAGGGATTTCTTACATTGTAGGTTATGGCCAGCGGGTGAAGCCGTGAAGGTGAGAAAAAAAAAAGAGGAAAGAGAAAGAAAGAGAGAGTAAAGTAAGACTGGAGACTGGAGAGGTGAGGTGCCGGAAACTGGTCTTGTCGGACTGGTTGAGTTAACTGAGAAGTGAGAGGTGTGCCGGAAATTAATTATTTTTTGAAAAAAAAAAAAATTTACAACTACTTGACTGGTGATTCGTATTCGTATCCTCTGAGATATCTCAAACTTTGAGTGTTTTTCGGGAAAATCACAACTGTTCAAATACGTTACCCACGAATCACAAAGCACAATATACTACCGCTGCTCGGAATAGGCACCCTACACGTCGGTCACGCAAAAATTGAGATATCTCAGAGGATACGCACTCTTGCTGGTTGAATTAATTCAGACTGGGCCAGAATTTAAAATTCCTTGAGCGGGCCTATAAGTACCTCTCATTTGTTGGGCTAGTAAATTCAGTAAGAACAGGAGGCATGCATCGGTTCAAAATGAGGATTAAATTATAAAATGAGGATGTTAATAAAATAAATGAGTTCAGAGGGGGAATTAGCTATTTGAAATTTTTTATGGGTAAATATCTAAATCATGAACTTTTAATGGTATACATTAAGTAATACGTTAACTTTTGTTTAGACAACAATGGCACATAAAAGAGAGAGGAACCGTAAAAGCCATGCAGAAATTGAGTTAGAACCACACTTTTTCTTAGATTTCTCTAATTTCAAGGTAGAAGCTGTAACTTTGGGCAACTGCAAGAAAATATCACATTTCGGGGGAACCATAAAAACCAAATACAAAACCACAGTACCGAACATGCCCATAACAGTTAACAGACTATATATATATATATATATATATATATATAGAGATGGGCTATTGTGCTTTGCAAAGTAAACCCCTCGTTTACTTCGGCGCATATTTTGCATTTTGAAAATTTAAACAACCGATCCGAACCGTTCAACATGTTCTAAATATTGAAATGTGCTTGGACACTAAATTTTACATTTTTTGGAATTTTTTTATTATTTATTAAGCCACTTTGAAAGTTTCTGATCCAATGGTGAACAGTAAAAAACAGTAAAATTTTCTGGACCACCAGATCAGAAACTTTCAATGTGGCTTAATAAATAGTAAAAAAATTCCAAAAAATGTAAAATTTAGTGTCCAAGCACATTTCAATATTTAGAACATGTTGAACGGTTCGGATCGGTTGTTTGAATTTTCAAAATGCAAAATATGGCGCCGAAGTAAACGGGGGGTTTACTTTGCAAAGCACAATAGCCCATCTCTATATATATATATATATATATATATATATATATATATATATATATACTATACATAAGGCTTTGGGATGGCAGTAGAACCTAACAGCAATTCCAGGTCATTTACTCAATTTCCATAGATAATTCTTCCTTTCTCTGTTAGTTTTTAAATCTCTCTGGAAGTAGGCAATCTTTCTGATAGCACCACCAATCTTCAACTGACAAAGTAAACAAGTAATCAGTCAGAAATTTAAGAATAATTTTGATTTTATGATCTAAATGCAAATCAGAATGCCATAAAGTATTTCAGCCTAATTTTTGGATCAATAAGTTCCAATTCTCACACTGAACCTTAAAACCGAGATTATACTGAACCTTCAAAATGAGATTATGACAAAGAAATTAACACATCTAAATATAAGATGCTTAATGATTGCAATTCTAAGACCAAGAATATGCTGCTTCAATATTGACTTTTTTTACCCTCTAAACAGTAATTTTGTGGAAGTGCAGACAACATCAATTTTCTGACTTGTTACAAAAACCTACCATATATTTTGAGACACTTGCAAGCATCAGACTATTCTCAAAATGCCTGAAAAAAATATTCAAGTAGACAATTGTAATCATATGATATTCTGTTCAAACTTCCACATGTGCAAAAACTTCAATTAATATTTTTAAGACAAAAATTTATTGGTCGACAGTAGCATTACTAGCCCCTGACTCCATAAATACAATGGATGAAGCAATTGCAGAAATAATGCCAGAATCAGAAAAAAAGAAAAAAAAAATAATAGAAATTGAAAAACAAATACCAAGAAATTGGGAACTACCACATAGAGGAAAATAATTACTTGTACAGAAACTGCCAATAGAATCAATGAAGAATTAAAATGCCACCTAATTGCAACTAATATTATTGAGCAGCCTTTACCATTTCACTGTGACAATGCCCAGTAGAAACCATATTACCGTTACTAACACTTCTTACAAATTATACCCAAGTATTACCATATTTGCATATAATCATCAATATTCCTGAATGTTGCAGTACAATTTCAAGCTAACAATTTCAACTTATATGCAAATACTACCCAATAGTTAACAGCACAGTTAAATTAAACAAAATGACTATGTGAATCCAACTTGATTTAATTTCAGCTCTATTCAGGCTAAAGAAATTGGTGAAAAAACCACATTAGGAACAAGGGTAAAACGGTCAAAATATAACTGAATGTAAATTTTCAAACAACAATTATTGTATAATCAGTTAATCACACTAGACATAATTTGCAAGGACAACCACATACTATGATGTTTTATGGAAAAAAAAAAGATAAATTTTGAAATATAAACAATCATATGTTGAAGAACTTCGGGTTAGAAAAAACTGATTGAAACTATACATATTCATGCCAATCAAGTACATTTTTAGAAATCAGAACTGCTATTGTGCTCCTAATGTTCTACTCAGTCACCAGAACAGTGTAAGCTGTGTCAGTAGCTATAGTTGTTAATTATATTGTTACTCACTACGTCACTGGTAAGAACAAAATACTTTCTCATGCATCACAATAACAGGAGACAGTATATCGTGTTGCTATGTAAAAAAACAAGAGCACAATTTATTTCTATTCATTTGCCTCGCTCCCCATCAAATCCGGATCTTAATTTAAACTAGCAAATAACTAATTACTTGTCATTAGAGGTGCTATCGGGTCGGGTCCAGATACTATTATATTTGGATACGTACTCTAAAAGTGTGCGGGTCCTAATTTCGATCCATATACATATTTGTTTCAAATCGGGTCGGGTCCGGATCCGGATACCTATCTACCCGTAGATATTTCGGGTCCAGTCTTTCGGTTCCGGGTAGATAGATACCCATAACTTGTTTGTGGATTATCGGATCCGGTCCGGATACAGGGCGGTTCCGGATCCGGAGCGGATATATGTCACAACTCCCAAGCATTTGAGAAATCATTTACATTTAAATATAATTAATTTTTTTGGATTATTGGGTAGTATTTTCAGAATTTGATTGTTGATTGTTTGGAGTACTCATGGTGTAACGAAAAATATTGGAAAGTTTTTAGTTTTTTGTTAATAGCTTTTGAATTCAGGAGACCGGAGAGAGATAACATTTGAAAATCAAAATATTGAAGAAGAGATATAATTTTTAGAAAATAAAATATTGAAGATGACAGATATTTTTAGAAAGTAAAATATTGATAGACAAAGAGATCAAAGAAGGATATATAGCAGATATTTGATTTCAATGAGATTTATTGCGAAGGACAAATTAATGAGAGCAATAAATTTTAATGATTACGTAGAGGATATACAACGCAAATATTGAAGGATATATTCAGAGCAATAAATTTTATTCAAAAAATTAATATGCAAAATATGATTATTGACGTGACATTGGTTGATTTAATTATATACAAAATTGTATTTTCATAGTTATTAATATATGTTTTATCGGGTATTTATACGGGTATCGGGTCGGGTTCGGTTATGGGTCGGATAACTAAATCAAACCCATATCATATCCATTACAATATCGTTTCCGGTTCGGATCCGGATCGGATTTTAAATTATTAATTTTGTAACCGTACCCATAATTTAACCGGTTATATTTTTTAAACCATATCCTATCCAAATTAACCGGGTATCGGGTCGGTTCCGGGTTGGATCCGGTTCGGTTCCGGATCAGATTCGGGTAATCGGGTAAAAGTAGCACCTCTACTTGTCATCAAGTACCTAGTTATTTTCTACCCAACTGGTTATTTTGTTTCAGTACATTAAGAGGGCAAAGGATAACAAGAGAGAAGATTGATTCCTCTATGCCAATCTTTAGACCAACTGTTTTGTTCTGAAAGATTTGCCTCATAACCTGTACATAACTAAAGCCAAGAGATTTATTATATTTGAAAAAAAAAAGGTACCTTTAATTTGAGAAACACGCACTCGGAAAAATCCAAACTGGCCTTCCTATGAAGGAGGTGCTACAATAATACATCTCTCCATTTGTTTCGGGACCATCATAGTCTAGATACACATCATGATCAGAACCACCAGAACCATCATCAACTCCTGGAAACTCGCTTAATGCAAAATTATCCATGTCATAGTAATAGCCATAGTTTGGTTTTAACCATGAAACTGGATTTGGGATTATACAGGCAGTCAGTTGATTCGTTGAGAAGAACATAGCCCTGCCATCTAAGCTAGATTTCGGGATCCACCTATTGCCCCTAAAATCCCAGCTGAAAACAGTATGAAGGTAACTTAAAAGTAATTCATCTCCGTAACTAAAAAGAAAAGGACTTGGATCGAATTTAGTTGGAACTCCCAATAGTTTGAATCTGAACGTAGGGGTGAACTCAAAAACAGCCAACTGGTAATTATGAAATATGAATTTCTTAGAGAGGAGAGCATAAGCTTTTCGTTCAAAGAAGACCATATCCGTGACCATGACATGGTTACCTAGAGTCCACGACTTCCAGGCTGACTCCCCTTGTTGAAAGAACTCTATAGTGTTATTATAAAAACTGTAACGAAGAAACATGCATTGGGGAGAAGAGGGGTTTTCAGAAAAGATTATGTTTTTGTCACTGAATGGTTTTCGAGTCTTAGGTAGCCATATCGTGTCATTGGTGAAGAAATGACGTAGCACGATATGGCCATCGCCGTGTGCCACAGCGAGATAGCCGTGGGAGAAGTTGAGGAGGTTAAAGAACCGCCAGGACGAAGAAAACTCTGATTTGTAGAAACGCCGGTGCATGACATCCAAGAAAACCACATCAAAAGACGGCTGGACGCGTTCTTCATCATCCCTAGACATGTCCTCTGTAACTATCCTATTCTGTGCATGCACCACGATCAAAGGGGACTGAGATGATAGGGTATGAGCAGAAGGGATAACATTGGAGCGCCAGCTAGTGCAGACCCGACGAAAAGCAAAGAAATCGGCAAGGGAGGTGAGCCGACTCGCAACGGAAACAAGCAAATCTGCGGGAAGAGAAGCCCAGTCCCTTGTTTCGGTCTCTTCGCCATTGGCGAGGTGGGAATTGTCTGGGCCAGAAATGAGTTGAGTAGTGCTTACGGATTGATCCAGAGACAATTGATCTAGAGATACATACAGGTGTTTGGGTAGTTCCATCTCCGGGACAACGGCGACCGTTATTTAGGTGATGAACGTAAATCAGGGATTTCTTACATTGTAGGTTATGGCTAGCGGGTGAAGGTGAGAAGAAAAGAGGAGAGAGGAGGCGGTGAGGGAAGGAGGTACAGAAGAAAGCAAGAGAGAGTAAAGTAAGACTGGAGACTGGAGAGGTGAGGTGCCGGAAACTTGCCTTGTCGGACTGGTTCAGTTAAGACTGAGAAGTGAGACTGAGAGGTGTGGTGCTGGAAATTAATTTTTTTTGAAAAAAAAAAAAAAACACACACACACTTTAGTTGAGTTAATTCGGACTGGGCCGGAATTTAAAACCCCTTGATTGGGCCCATAAGTACCTTCAATGGTTGTGCAAGTAGATTCAGTCAGAATGGGAGGCATGTAAGATGTATCGGTAGGCAAGGAAAAATATGTAGCAATAGACACAAAGTCCACAGCAGTAAAAGCAACAACAAGAATAAGTGGATGGGAGCGGCCGAGCGGGGAAGAGACGCCAAGCCAACAACTATGTATTAGAAATCTAATTAGCATTGGTACAGAACATGTTAGTTGCTATACACTAGAGTAAACCATATAGTGAAGCCTCATGTTCAGGGACATGGACAAATTACCTTCAATAAGAGTGAAATTTTCATTGTTGACTTATATATCGAAGAATTCGTATCCCCTCAGGTTACTTGACTGAGTAGAATTGAATCGGATGGTCTGAAAATGGCTTGGCATGCATCTCAAAGCACAAATAATACTGCCCCCCTACTGCCATCTGATCACCCACCGACTGAAATTAAATCTGGACAGTCCATTTCAATTGTGTTGAGTCAGGTACCTGGGAGGATGTTGGATTTATTAATGGTACGCCCGTTATGGGAAACCTGAATCCAAAACCCGACCCGTTATGAAGAGGTGCAGACCCTTTATGAAGAGGTGTGTTAGTATTATATATACTAGATCCTGTCCCTCTCTGTCTCTCGAAGATATATCATAACAGAATAGTGACTGATAAGAAAGAGAGAATAACGTACTAAGAAACTCTGTTAACACTTGAAGGTCTTAGGTCGTGGAAAACGCAGGGCTTCCGGCTTCGGCTTGTGATTCCTTGCAGAACCAGTGATACTGCTACGCTCGCAAGATCCGCTTCCGCACGAATATTAACGGAGTAATTTGTAAGTTCTATCCGTTAATTAACATTGGTATCAGAGCTTTTTATAGCATGTATTCTGGTTTTAAATTTTCAGTAAAATCTGTTTATACATTAGAATAATGTTTGAAAACTAATTTCACGTATTCTGGTATTTATAATACATAATACGGATTTTTTTTAAATTAATTCTTATGTTTCAGAATCGCCAAATTTGTTCACTGTTTTGGTTTGATTTGACAAATTTCAGATTTTATTCGAAAATAAATAAGATTTGAAAAATTAATTAATTTTTCTATATAGAAATTTTCAGATTTGATTTACAAATTTTTTTTGTAAATTTGATAAATCTGAATACAAATTTTATTTTATAAAACGTATTTAGATTAAATGAAATGTTTTGGAGATTTTTTAAATGCATCTTTTGGAGATGCATAGCAAAATAGTGGTCTTGTACAGTAGGAATTGGAGATGCAAAGCAAAACAATGCATCTTTAGTTTACTTTGGATCTAATACAACGGGGTTGAACAATTTTTTGGTCCAAATGAATTACAACCGTCCAAAGAACCATTTTTTCTCCAGAATTCTCGGAACTTGCCGAATTTTCAATTTTTGGTCCATATCTTGATGATGCACCGCGAAAATAAAAGGCTTTTTATTGTAGCCGCTGGGCTTGTACCCAAGTTCTATGCAACATGTGACAAAGACCTTACCACTACACTACAATGACTTTCTTGTTATTGTCTTGATTCTCTACTTTATATATACATATTACATAACAGTGTTTTTGCAAAAATCAAAAATATTTTTTTTTGAAGTTATTAATGAAATTTTTTTTAGAACCATACGGATTTTTTTTAATCAAATTTTGTTCCATATATATATTCGGACTAAGTATATAAATTGTATAATTGATGAAACAAAATTTTTTTTTCGAATAATTTTTTTCTGTATCAAATTATTCTGTTATGCATAATTAGTCTGAATATTTTTTTTTAATATAAAAAAAAAAAATTATTGTGCATTATTTGTATAATTTTTTAGTGGGAGTTTTGCATAGTGAAATAATTACTGATAATAAAATTTATGGAATTAAAAGATGATTGTGAAACTTAGTGATCTTTCGATTTTAATCTATAGGTATTATTATTATTAAATTATTTCATAGTTGTTGCAAAACTGGAAGTGTTATGCTAGGTATTAAATAATTTCTATTAAGCCATCAGAATTGTGATATGTCCTAACTTAGTTTAATTGTAATTTCTTAGTGAAATGGCATCTGCATCTAGGAATATTGTGGCAGAACTGAATAAGGGTGAAAAACTGAATGGCGATAATTATGAAATTTGGGCCATGAAAATTCAGTATGTCCTGGAAGAACAAGAGGTTCTTACGGTCCTGGATCATATCCTAACCGAACCAGAAAAAGGTAACACTGAAAAGCACATTACTGACATGCTGCATATGAGTCCTGGAAAAAGAAGAACTCTATTGCTCGCATTACATTGCTGAGCAGTATGGACAATGATGTGATGCGTGAGTTTAGGCAATATGAGATTGCCAAAGAGATGTGGCTTGCTTTAAAGCAGAAGTTCGGTGGAACTTCTGTTACAAAACTGAGACAACTCACCATCAAGTTTGACACTTACAAGAAGCGTCCTAATCATAGCATGCGGCAACATCTCAGGGAGATGTCAAATATGATTAGTGAGTTGAAGGACGCTGGCCATGTTTTGACTGATGAACAACAACTTCAAGCAGTGATTCATTCACTTCCTTATACATGGGAACACATGAAGGTGAATCTGACCCACAACGAGAGTATTACAACTCTCAACGATGCAGCAAGGCATATGGAACTTGAGGAAGATCGTATTGAGGCATCAAAGCCTCAAGAAAATGAAACTGCTGTGCATTTGGCTGGTTCAAGCTCTCATGGAGGGCAAGGCTAGAAGCGTAAGTCAAATTATAGTCACAAGGGCAAGGGAAAACAAGAGAAAAAACATAAGGGGCAGGATCGTGGCAAGGGAAAGGCTTCTCAGAACAATTTTAAGAAGCATAATAAAGCCAAAATCAAGTGTTTCAATTGTGGCAATAAGGGTCACTATGCTCGTGAATGCAAAGAGCCCCGCAAGGTACAAATTACAGAAAAACCTTCACATTTTTCATATGTTTCCAGTTCTGTTTTTATTGCTGATTCTCATCCTTTGTGGACTGTAGACTCAGGGGCAACAGACCATGTAGCCAAAGATCGTGACTTGTTTGTGGATTTTCGTCGAATTCCGCAAGGTTCAAAATGGCTTTATGTAGGAAACAACTCTCGTGTACCAGTCAAGGGTATAGGCACATGCAAGTTGGATATGCGTGATGGTCGAACCCTCCTCTTACATGATGTTCTCTTTGCACCTGACATTCGACGAAATCTTGTATCTGTAGTTGTTCTTCTTAGATTTGGATTTACTTTGAACATGTGTGGCACTAGTATTAAATTGTATCTGGATGATGTGTGTTATGGTTATGGATATGTATCGAATGGTTTTATTATTTTGGATGTTATTAATATAATGACTTCTTCTAATATCCATTTTTCTTTAATTACATCATATGCTGATGAAAATGTTGATGTGAATGTATGGCATATGAGATTAGGCCATATTGGACAGCAACGAATTGATAGATTAGCCAAGGAAGGCATGTTAGGCCAGATTGAAAGGGTTAGTCTACCAACATGTCAAAATTGTTTAAAAGGAAAAATGGCAAGAAAACCATTTGGAACAGGAACCAGATCTGAATTTTCATTGCAATTAATTCATTCTGACATTTGTGGACCAATGAATGTGAGGGCACGACATGGAGGTAGATACTTTATCACCTTCATTGACGATTATACGCGGTACAGTCACGTCTATTTGATCTCTCATAAATCTGATGCTCTTGCATGTTTCAAGAAATTTATAACCTTGGTTGAAAATCAATTAGACAGAAAGGTTAAGGCCTTACGAACGGATCGCGGTCGTGAATATTTGTCTGATGAGTTCAAACAAATGTGCGACGAAAAAGGAATACTTAGGCAATTAACCATACCATATACTCCACAGCAAAATGGAGTGGCTGAAAGGAGAAACCGGACTCTTTTGGAAATGGTTAGGTCAATGATGGCTCAAGCAAATCTGCCAATCAATTTTTAGGGTGATGCATTATTGACTGCTACCTATATTCTAAATCGAGTACCCTCTAAATCTGTTTCTTCAACTCCTTACGAACTTTGGAATAATAGAAAACCAGATCTTAGTAATCTAAGACCTTGGGGATGCACAACCTTTGTTCATGATTCGTCTCATCAACATGGTAAATTGGGTCCACGAGGTAAAAAGAGTATATTTATACGATACTCTGAACATTCCAAAGGTTATGTGTTCATTGGTGAACAATCGAGTGGGAGTATAACAGAATTTGAGTCCCGAGATGTCATTTTCTTGGAAAATGAATTTCCAAGAAAGGGTGAGATAGGTCAGGAATTTTCTCTATATGAAGAAGAGGAGCAAGATGATTTGATTGTTGCAAATCGTTTGGTGCATATTCCTAAACCTCCAACAGTATCTCATCCAAGTTGGAGCAAGTCAGTAGATGAGCCAAGTTCAGCACAATCACAAATTAGGCATAGCAATCGTGCTAGAGTTCCTAAACGTCATTTTCCAATCGAAAATGAATCTTACATGATTGTCATGCAAGATGAAGAAGAGCCAAGAAATATTCGAGAGGCTCTCACTTGTCCTGCTAAAGAGAAATGGATGAAAGCAATGGAAGAAGAAATGGAGTCAATGAGATCAAATAATGTTTGGGAATTAGTTGATCTCCCTGAAGGACGCAAGGCAATTGGGAACAAATGGGTTCTCAAGATTAAACGTCTAGCTGACGGCTCGATTGAGAGGTATAAGGCACGTCTTGTTGCTAAGGGGTATACACAACAAGAGGGGATAGACTATGAAGAGACTTTCTCTCCTGTTGTAAGATTTACTTCTATACGGTTGATACTAGCTATTGTTGCCAGTTTAGATTTAGAATTACATCAAATGGATGTTAAAACTGCATTTCTAAATGGCAATCTGGAAGAAGAGATATATATGGAACAACCTGTCAGTTTTGTTGCTGAAGGTCAAGAGCACAAAGTGTGCAAATTGTTGAGATCTATTTATGGTCTCAAACAATCTTCTAGACAGTGGTACATTCGGTTTCATCAAGCAATCATATCATTTGATTTCGAAATGATTGATGAAGACCATTGTGTGTATGTCAAAAGATCCAAAGAAAAATTTGTGATTCTATCACTTTATGTGGATGACATACTGTTGGCTAGTAACAATAAAGAGTATGTGAAAATCATTAAAGAATGGTTATCCTCCAATTTTGATATGAAGGATATGGGTGAAGCAGCATACATTCTTGGAGTGAAGATTGAAAGAGATCGTTCCAAGAAGATGTTAGCTCTATCGCAAGAGCATTACATCAAGAAAGTACTTGAAAAGTTTCATATGCAAGACTGTAAACCCATTGATACTCCGATAGCAAAAGGCGAAGGTCTTAGTTTAAGAATGTGTCCAAAGACTTCAGATGAAAAAGCACAAATGGAAAAAGTTCCTTATTCAAGTGCTGTTGGCAGCCTCATGTATGCTATGATATGTACTAGGCCGGATATCAGTTTCGTCGTTGGGATGGTGAGTAGATATCAAGCCAATCCAGGACAGTCCCATTGGAAAGCAGTAAAAAGAATACTTAGATATCTGAAAGGTACTGCAGATTATTCATTGTGTTTTCAAGGAGAAAATCTACAACTCATGGGTTATGCAGATGCTGATTGGGGAGGAGATTTAGATGAAAGAAAATCTACCTTAGGCTATGTTTTCTTACTTAGTAATGGAGCTATCTCTTGGAGTAGTAAGAAACAGAGTTACATATCCTTATCCACAATGGAAGCTGAATTTGTAGCATTTTCAGCAGCAGTGCAAGAAGCAGTTTGGCTTAAAAGATTTTTGAATCACTTGGGTTTCGATGAGAATGAAACTAACTCAGTGTTGGTATATAGCGATAGCCAAGCAGCAATCGCTTATACAAAAGATCCCAAGTATCACTCAAAGACCAAACACATTGATACTAAGTATAACTTCGTTAGAGACATGGTGGCGAAAAAGCAAGTTTGCATGCAGTACATATCTACACACAAAATGGTGGCAGATCCTTTTACAAAGGCAATACCTAGAGATGTGTTTATTGGCCATGTTAAGTCTCTAGGGTTACGTAGATTGTAATTATACTTTTTGATTGAACAGTATATTATGTATATTTGTATTTGTGGGATAAATGCAATGAATGTTATTTTCTTATTCATTTATGTTATAATTGTTACAAATTATTTAATACCAATATATTTAGCATAACACATAAGATATAAAATGAAAGGTATGTCAGACAGTTGATTGGCCTTCTCACACAGGCAATCGCTTCTATGTCTTAGTAGGACATAGAAATGAGATTGATTTTAAGCTAGACATGATACAAAATGTGAGAGCAAGTGCTTAAAATAAATATCGCCTTGATAGAGAATCAAGATGAGGTCATATGAATATACTACTATGACCGAAGGTGAAATACTCACTATTTACCTTAACTGTCTTATGCCAAGTGGGAGTCCTGTTATTGGATTTATATTATAAGTAGAGTTGTGGACTCAAGTTAGATATTGTGTATATCTGAACTATCACTTGTACGATATTGGATTTTAGTTTAGACATACGCTTCATAAGAAATGAAGAGTAATACCGTAACATATGTTTCATACCATATGTGCAATTGACCAATAGGATAACAGAAGATATGATCTCTGCTTCTTGTTGTGTAAGACCCGCGAGATCAAAAGGATCTCACAGTACTCTTCGATTTTTTACTAAATACTTGAAGTTTCTTTTCAATTAGTTATTTTAGAATGTTGCCAATGATCATGAATGATGCGATCTAATGGAACATATCTGGATAGCAATTGATTTGGAATGGAGAGATTCTAGATAAAAGAAAAAGATCATTTCAGTGTTACATTAGGTTATATTCACTGGTGCACCAATTATGTTTATGTAACATAATTGTGAATATATAAGTATGGTTGTATCAATACATAAAAGAGATCATGTAATACTTAAACAATGTAACTTGATGATCTGGGGTACTGCATATTTACTCTACTTAGATGTTGTTATACATACCTAACAGTTGGATAACAACATATGCTCTCAAATTAAAATATGCTGGTCACGGCCTATTTCCTTGTATGAATTTTAACAGAGTTAAGAGATTACGTTCTCTTAGTTTATAGCGGGTATCCCATTTTGTGCGAGTGGGAGATGTTGGATTTATTAAATGGTACGCCCGTTATGGGAAACCTGAATCCAAAACCCGACCCGTTATGAAGAGGTGCAGACCCTTTATGAAGAGGTGTGTTAGTATTATATATACTAGATCCTGTCCCTCTCTGTCTCTCGAAGATATATCATAACAGAATAGTGACTGATAAGAAAGAGAGAATAACGTACTAAGAAACTCTGTTAACACTTGAAGGTCTTAGGTCGTGGAAAATGCAGGGCTTCCGGCTTCGGCTTGTGATTCCTTGCAGAACCAGTGATACTGCTACGCTCACAAGATCCGCTTCCGCACGAATATTAACAGAGTAATTTGTAAGTTCTATCCGTTAATTAACAGAGGATACGGATCCTATATCGAAGGTATTACCATATAATTTTGTTGGTTGAATAGCAATAGTTTACTGAGCAATAAATTATAAATTTTACTTTATTTGATAGTTTTTGTTATAATATTCTGGCCAACTATATTTAAGTAATTGTGCTATTTGCACATATATTCAAACTTCAATTCTTGTTTGATTGGTTTACTGGTCTTTGAATTTTTAGGGGCAATTTGGTCAAGATTAATATATTCAGTTACTTATACAATGTAATGTTTGTTATGTGTATCAAATGACAAGTGATGTATTACTTGCTATTTTTGCTAGTTGACTTAATGATGAAATGAATATTGTATAACTAAAAAGAGTTGCAAATATTTAAATTATTTTGAGAAATGTTTGTTTACGGTATGTGTCTAACCGAAGTGCTTATTTATTAGGTCCATATTTTGTTCACAGTTATTTTGTACTTGTCATGTATATAGAGTGTACTCATTTTTTTTTTCACTTAGTGAATATGTGTTGTAAGAAATCTATGAAGCATCTGAGTTAAACTGGAATCAAACTTGTTTGAAGCTAACATAAATTAGTACAAGCCATCTTGAGTTATAATTAAAATTGGTATAAATCATCTTGAGTTCAGAATTTAATGCCATAATCCTCACATACCGGTGTAAAATATTTTTAACTAATATAAGAAGAGGAGGGATCCACTTACATCCTTTTTTGGTGACACCAGATTACACCCTATATTTGCAAAGTCCAAACAGTCGATCCAAACCGTTCAACATGATAGATATGTTAAAATGTGCTTACAGATCAAATTTAACTTTTGTTTGAATTTTTTTACTATTTATTAATATGGGTACAAAAATTCAATGGTCTGAATATAGCGATTTTGTTAAATACTTAATAAATAGAAAAAAAAAATGAAAAATTTGATCAGCAAGCAAATTTTAATATATTTATTATGTTAAACGGTTTGGATCGACTATTTGAACTTTGAAAACTTTGAAAATGAAGAGTGTAATTCAGTGTCACAAAAAAAATGTGTAATTGGATCTCTCCTCATATAAGAAAATGGTAGATATATCGAAGCATATAAATATAACATCTAGTGTGAAGAACAAGAATCCATTTCAATGACCTTTTTTTTTTACATACCTTGCAAGTACAGAATAGCTGTCAATTTGAGTTTTAGCATCCAAGTACACCTTCAACCTAGCTGTCATCTCAAATTAAATTCAAAGTTATTTTGCTCCTTCCATCAATTTGACAAGCTTGAAAATATTCATCACACATAATATGAAAACAGTCTAAATCATAAAATTGTTTTTTTCATCCATTTCTTTTTATTTAGTATTAGTGATCAGAATACTTCATCTTCCTCAGCTGTTCAGCTAAAAGGACATGAATGAAAAAAAAAATTCCAGGAAAAAGAATGTCCAAAGTTGTGTATTACATTATTCCAGTTGATACCAAAATTTGATCAAGCCCATGTGACAAATATTAATAAGACAACCAAAAACATAAATTGATAAGAAAGCAAATTGAATAACATTGAACAAGGCATAAGCCATTGAGTGAGGCTATGGTCGACCATGCTATGGATCCATATTTATATTTTAAAATTTAAAAATATAAAAAAAAAATTTGCATACCAAATTATTTTTATAATTGTTTACTATTTGTTTAGATAAGTAGAAAATCGCTGATTTTGGATGATCCAGGCGAATATTATGTTTGAATCTTCAAACATAATCTTCGTATCAAAATGTACTTGTAGATGAAATTTTATAAGTTTTTTTAGATAGGTAGAAAATTGCTAGTCCAAAATTTTCAAATCAATTGATATTCTACCTATCTAAATATTTATAGAAACAAATTATAAAGGACATAAAATTTGGTCAACAAGTCTATTTCCATATAAAGATCATGTTGAACAGTTCTGATCGATTGTTTAAACTTTAAAATAAAGATATGAGTTCATATGATGGACTATTATGTAAAAGAGAGAGGAAACGTAAAAGCCATGCAAAAATTGAGTTGGAACCACACTTTTTCTGAGAATTTTCTGATTTCAAGGTAGAAGCTGTAACTTTGGGCAATCACAAGAAAATATCACATTTCGTGGGAACCATAAAAACCAAATAGAAAACCACAGTACCGAACATGCCCTTAACAGTTAACAGATTATATATATATATATATATATACACTATACATAAGGCTTTGGGATGGCAGTAGAACCTAACAGCAATTCCAGGTCATTTAATTCTATGTTTCTCTGTTAGTTTTTAAATCTCTTCGGAAGTGGGGATTCTTTCTTATAGCACCACCAATCTTCAACTGACAAAGTAAACAAGTAATCAGTCAGAAATTCAATAATAAATCTGATTTTATGACCTAATTGCAAATCAGAATGCTAGAAAGTATTTCAACCTAATTTTTGGCAGGATGTTGGTCAATATACTGGTTCAATATGTTGCAATTCTCATACTGAACCTTAAAACCGAGATTATACTTAAACCTTCAAAACGAGATATGACAAAGAAACACACCTAAATATACAATGCTTAATGATTACAATTCTAACAGTAATTTTTGTTGAAGTGCAAACAACATCGAAATGTCAGACTTTTTACAAAAACCTACCATATTTTTGAGATACTTGCAAGTACCAGACTATTTTCAAAATGCCTGAAAAAGACAATTGTAATCATATGATATTATTTTCATACTTCCACATGTGCAAAAATTTCAATTAATATTTTTAAGATAAAAATTTATTGGTCTACAATAGCATTACTAGCCCCCAGACTCCATTAAATATACGATAGATGAAGTAATTGTAGAAATAATGCCAGAATCAGAAAATAAGATAGAATAGAAATAGAAAAACAAATACCAAGAAATTGGTAACTATCACAGAGGAAAATAATTTACTTGTACGGAAACTGGCAATAGAATCAATGAAGAATTAAATGCCACCTAGTTGCAACTAATATTATTGAGCAGCCTTTACCATTTCACTGTGACAGAAGGTGAACACCTAGTTTGCAATGCCCAGTAGAAACCATATTATTATTGACTAACACTTCTTACAAATTATACCCAAGTAATACCATATTCATATAATCACCAATATTCCTGAATGTTGCAGTACAATTTCTAGCTAACAATTTCGGCTTATACTACCCAATAGTTAACACCAAGGTTAAATTAAACAAAATATGACTATGTGAATCCATCTTGATTTGATTCAGCTCTATTCAGGCTAAAGAAATTGGTGAAAAAACCACATTAGGAACAAGGGTAAAATGGTCAAAATATAACTGAATGTACCTTTTCAAACAACAATTTCGTATAATCACACCAGATGTAATTTATAAGGACAACCACATACTATGATGTTTTAAGGAAAAAAATATCAGTTTTGAAATATAAACAATCAAATGTTGAAGAACTTTGAGTTAGAAAAAACTGATTGAAACTCTACATATTCATGTCAATCAAGTACATTTTTAGAAATCAGAACTGCTATTGTGCTCCTAATGTTCTACTCAGTCACCAGAACAGCATAATCTGTGTCAGTAGCTATAGTTGTTAATTAGAGTAGAACTAGGGTGTTCTTAAGTTCACCAAGCCCCTTGGTGAACTCAAGTCTAAAATCCGTCAAATCAGCTTCAAATGACGAATCCGAACCGTTGAACCCGTTTACCTTACGAGTGATGCGTCTACATGTGAAAATTTTAAACATTCAAATTAATTTAGTATAAAGTCAAGCGGTCAAATTAGAAGGTTAATAAATTAATTTTAATACATTCATTTTTTGAACGTTTTTTGACCAATTGACTCTATGCAAAATTAATCTCAAAATTAAAATTTTTCACATGTAGACGCATCACTTGTAAGGTAGGCGGGTTTCAACGGTACGGATTCATCATTAAAGCCGATTTGACGGGTTTTAGACTTGAGTTCACCAAGGGACTTGGTGAAAGAACACCCTAGTTCTACTCTGTTAATTACTCACTGAGTCACTTGCAAGAACAAAATACATTCTCTATGGAAAAAAACAAGAGCACAATTTATTTCTACTGACTTGTCTCACTCCCCATCAAACCCAGATCTTAATCAAGAAAATAATTAATTACTGTCATCAAGTACCTAGTTATTTTCTACCCAATTAATTATTTTGTTTGAGTACATTATGAGGGCAAAGGATAACAAAAGAGAAGATTGATTTCTCTATGCCA
Organism: Carex littledalei; assembly: GCA_011114355.1. Lineage (NCBI taxonomy): Eukaryota > Viridiplantae > Streptophyta > Magnoliopsida > Poales > Cyperaceae > Carex > Carex littledalei. Next base: position 12,730,866 of record CM022091.1, read on the forward strand.
ATCTTTAGACCAACTGTTTTGTTCTGATGGATTTGCCTGTACATAACTAAAGCCAAGAGATTTATTATATTTGCAAAAAGAGTACCTTTAATTTGAGAAGCACACACTGGGAAAAATCCAAACTGGCCTTCCTATGAACCAGGTACTACAAGAATCCATCCCTCCATTTGTTTCGGGACCATAATACTCTACATACACTTTAGAACCACCAGAACCATCATCAACTCCTGAAAACTCACTTAATGCACAATTATCCATGTCATAGTAATATTTATAGTTTGGTTTTACCCATGAACCTGGATTTGGGATTATACAGGCAGTCAGTTGATCCCTTGAGTGGAATATAGCCCTGCCATCTAAGCTAGATTTTTGGATCCACCTATTGCCTCTAAAATCCTAGCTGAAAATAGTACGAGGGGAACTTAAAATGTAATTCATCTCCAAAACTAAAAAGAAAAGGCCTTTGATGGAATTTAGTTGGAACTCCCAATAATTTGAATTTGAACCTAGGGGTGAACTCAAAAACAGCCAATTGGTAATCATGAAAGATGAAACTCATAGAGAGGAGAGCATAAGCTTTTCGTTCAAAGAAGACCATATCCATGACCATGACATGGTTACATAGCGTCCATGACGTCCAGGTCGACTAGCTCCCCTTGTTGAAAGAACTCTATAGTGTTATTATAAAAACTGTAACGAACAAACATGCACTGGGGAGAAGAGGGGTTTTCAGAAAAGATTATGTTTTTGTCACTGAATGGTTTTCGAGTCTTAGGTAGCCATATCGTGTCATTGGTGAAGAAATGACGCAGCACGATATGGCCATCGCCGTATGCCACAGCGAGATAGCTGCGGGAGAAGTTGAGGAGGTTAAAGAACCGCCACGACGAAGAAAACTCTGATTTGTAGAAACGCCGGTGCATGACATCCAAGAAAACCACATCAAAATTAAGACGGCTGGGCGCGTTCTTCATCATCCCTAGACATGTCCTCTGTAACTATCCTATTCTGTGCATGCACCACGATCAAAGGGGACTGAGATGATAGGGTATGAGCAGAAGGGATAACATTGGAGCGCCAGCTAGTGCAGACTCGACGAAAAGCAAAGAAATCGGCAAGGGAGGTGAGCCGACTCGCGACCGAAACAAGCAAATCGGCGGGAAGAGAAGCCCAGTCCCTTGTTTCGGTCTCTTTGCAATTGGCGAGGTGGGAGTTGTCTGGGCAAGAAATGAGTTGAGTAGTGCTTACGGATTGATCCAGAGATACATACAGGTGTTTGGGTAGTTCCATCTCCGGGACAACGGCGACCGTTAATTAATTAGGCGATGAACGAAAATGAGGGATTTCTTACATTGTAGGTTATGGCCAGCGGGTGAAGGTGAGAAGAAAAGAGGAGAGAGGAGGCGGTGAGGGAAGGAGGTGCAGAAGAAAGCGAGAGAGAGTAAAGTAAGACTGGAGACTGGAGAGATGAGGTGCCGGAAACTTGCCTTGTCGGACTGGTTGAGTTAAGACTGAGAAGTGAGAGCTTTGGTGCCGGAAATTAATTGTTTTTGGAAAAAAAGAAAAAACTTTACAACTACTTCGCTGGCGAATTCGTATCCTCCGAGATATCTCAAAATACGTTCTGCACAAATCATAAAGCACAATCAATACTGCCCCTGCGCTATCTCCGAATAGGCACTCTTGCTGGTTGAATTAATTCAGACTGGGCCAGAATTTAAAATCCCTTGAGCGGGCCCATAAATACCTCTCATTTGTTGGGCTAGTAAATTCAGTCAGAACAGGAGGCATGCATCGGTACTGGAAATAAATCTGCTACCATCCTAAAGGGATTGTAGGGTCCTATGATTCTAAATCCAACATTTCATTTTTTGAGTTGCACGCATCTCTGTAGAAGTTGTTTTTATGCACAAATCTCAAAACAAATAAAAGGTTGGATTTAGAATCGTAGGACCCTACAATTCCTTTAGGATCGTAGCAGATTTATTTCCCATCGGTACTCGGCAGTGAGGGAAAAATGTGTACCAACTACAAAGTGCTGGTTCTAGATAGGGGGGTCAACGGGTACGATACGGGTCGGATGGAGACATTTTCATATCTGTACTCATTATGAAAACAATTTTTTTTTTTATCTTTGTGTATTTTTCAAATACTGTACGGATCGGATAAACGGATAAAAAAATGTCATTTACATCTTGATTTGTATTTTCGATAAAATATTTTTCAAAAAAAAATAATAATAAATACAAATAATTTGTATTATGAAAATTAAATAAAATATAAAACTTTATTGTATCATGTATCATATTCATACAAATATATATCTATATCTATAATTTTATTTTTAAAAATTATCTTGTACGATAATGGATAAGATAATGAAAAAAACTCTTTACTCTTACCAGTACCCGATAAACTAACGAAAAGATAATCTTACCTTTACCCATATTTTTGAATACAATACAGATCGGGTAAACGAATAAAAGAGTGCCATTGACACCCCTAATTCTAGATCGATCGATTATGAACTTGTCCTAAAGAAAAATTGTCTCGCATCTGTTCCAGTGCGTTTATTCTTGGGGAAAAGAGTTTTATTAGATATTCTTATCAAATGCCATTTATAGAAATAGATTGGTCTGATAAAAGAAATAGATTGGTCTGAATTTCTCAAAAACCCATATTATTTTCTGTAATTTTGATTTTTAATATGTTAGTCGGTCATTACGTGGTCAAAAGATTGGTCTGATAAAAGAAAGCTGACTTTACCAATAAATCATCCGAGTCAATAATTAGTTCTCCAGGACTCCATGTTTCAATACTTTACATATATAGTTCTGTAATTAACTAATTAAGCTAACAGATATAGTAAGATACTTGTTATATATTATATAGAATTAGGCAGCAGGCATTAAGCTGCTTTATCATTCTTAAGCAAGGTATATACTTAATCAGACAAATCTACTTTCTTCGAAACTCAATATATATCGGTGTTGTAAAAAACATCCGTTTAGGCGGATTAATCGGCCAATTAGTTGTTGGCGGTAACCAAACCGTCATGGATTTTTCCGATTAATCGGCCGATTATTTCCGATTATAGCTGATTATTCTTGAATATTCCCGATTAATTGTTTGACGGTACCCTGTCCGTCCGATAACTGCATACCGTTATTTACAACACTGATATATATCTTAAATTAGCTTAGCATCCATAAATAGTAAAATTCCATGAATGTACTTTATATCTTAAGTTATTAATTTTTTTGTCCCGGCAGTTTGCGGAATTGGGTTCTGTTTCTTTGATATAAGGATTTGATCGAGTGAGGCTACGGTAATTTGCAAAATGCGGATTGACGTACACTTATTATGGATTCATATATTTATTTATAAAGTTTTAAAGTCAATCTGAACTGTCTAACATGATCTCCATATAATAAAGCATGCAGTATGGATACTGAATTTGACATATTTACCTCTTATATAAAAGACACTAACTATTGAGCTTTTATTTGTCGTTTGTTCAATAAAATTTCATAGTTAATACAAGTGGTTTAATCCATTCTCAATCTTTTTGTTAGTTCAATTAATTTCTTAAACTTTTAATATCGATCTTGTTAGATCATTTTATTAATTAATTAGTTTGTGAACATTTGGTAGTGGGTACTGACAATGGTATCTTTCTTATGCACCATATCATGCTCTCAACCAAATAGTATTTCCAAGGTAGTTGACTCGCAAAATGCATATATATATATATATATGCAGCACATTTATAGGGATTCACATGCAATTAGTTTGAAGCGTGGAGGAGTGAAAAGGGCAAACCATGTGCAAATTCTTAATTTAATTAAGCTTTAATTAGCTAACAATGCAATACCTTATTATTACTCTTAATTCTAATATTAACTTCAGGTTATTACTCTTATTATTACATTCAGGTAATACGAACTTCAGGTTCTTGATAAACATTTAGTTTTGATAATAACTTCAGGTTATTATTTTTCCTTACAGTTGATTTTCCACCACCCAGTCAGAGCCCTCCGCCACCACCCATGCAGAGCCCCCCGCCACCGCCGAAACAGTGCCATCTCTGGGTTTTGGGCCTACGCCTGATCTTTTAAAAAAAAAAATTAGGAGCTGTAAAGGGTCTCTATCAGTTGACTCTAGAATAGCTCATATTTTACTTGTTTGGTTGTTTGATTTTGGATTTTCAGCTTTAATTTACTTGTTTGGTAGTTAATTATTTGTTTTTCAGCTTTAATTTCATTATGGTCATTAGGACCTTCTTTTAACATATTACTTTTATTAATGCAATTCAAGCCTACGGGCATTCTCAAAATAAATAAAAAATCAATTAGCTACATCCAATTTAGCGGAGTTGGGCTCCTACTGTATTTTTGTTTGGCTTTAATTGAATAAGAGAATAGAAGAAAATGATAAATTAAACTCAATATATGATTCAATTGGGAAAAACAGATGTTCTGTCTGATGAGAAGCAGGTGATATTTCTTTCCTATCAAATCTAAAGCATTCACTATTTAAAACGGTATAGATTTATAAATTATAATCTATTTGATACTTAGAGGATCTTGATTCGTTAAGGGATATATATGCTTTAATTAGAGGGCTCACACAAGGATAAAATGGGAAAAATTAAATTTTAGTAATGAGTAATTAACTCTATGAGTAAAAAAGAAAGAATTTGAAGAGTTGAGGGACAAATTAGATATATTGAAGAGTTAAGGGGTAAATAAGAAATTAAGAAACTCTTGAAGGGTACGTGAGAAATTATCTCTAATTTAAAATAGAAAATATGTACGAAATTGATAAGAAAATAGTGATTAAGATGTAAGATTGTGTTACCCCTCAATTGTTGTATTTAATTTAACTTGACTCTTGATCTTTCTCCATTTTTTTTTTTTTGCATGAGATGAAATCTGAAAAACTGCGGGTAAACTCAATAATTTTGTAGCAAACTGGCTAGCAAAACTGGAGGTTAGCCTAGAAAAAAATTGTTAATAAAAAAATATATAGGATAACATACACGGATATTTAACTTAAAACCGTGTCCAAATAGTAATTGTACACGGATATTTGTTGAATATCCGTGTACGAAATAGCTACACGTTTTTTTTTTTTTAAATCCGTGTAGAAAAGACTAGCCCAGAAATAAAAAAAAACCCAAAAAATATATAGGACACGAAAACTTTAATTCTATTCATCAATGAACTATAAATTTCCATAATAATTTTTAGCATCCCTAAACAATGGGATTTGCTGCCCGAATTTGCAAAATTAATAGATAACCTCTCAAATTCAACCCCAGTATGGATACTGAATTTGACATATTTACCTCTCATCTAAAAGACAATGGCCATGTTTGGTTGTGGAGTAAGAACTGGAGTAAACCCCTTACTTCACGCTTAAGGAGCCAAACGAGAAGTAAAATAGAAGGATTAACTTACTCCACACTTACTCAACCCGTAGTAAGGTGGAGTAAGAAGAGATGAGTTAATCCATAGTAAGTTATTCCACCTCTCTACGTGGATTAACTTACTCCACCCGTAGGGCCCACAATCATAGATATGCATGAGTTTATTTTCCAACATCTTACTCCTCCATATGGATTAATTTAATCCATGACTTGAACTATCAAACAAGATGTAAAATATGATGAGCAAGATGGAGTAAGTAATTTAATCCTCGTTAACTTTACTCCATAACCAAACATGACCAATAACTATTGAGCTTTTTATTTGTTGTTCAATAAAATTTCATAATTAATTAATACAAGTGGTTTAATCCATTCTCAAACTTTTTGTTAGTTCAATTAATTTCTTAAACTTTTAATATCGATCTTGTTAGATCATTTTATTAATTAATTAGTTTGTGAACATTTGGTAGTGGGTACTGACAATGGTATCTTTCTTAAGCACCATATCATGCTCTCAACCAAATAGTATTTCTAAGGTAGTTGACTCGCAAAATGCATATATATATATATATAATTGAGCTATGCTACTGTTCGCGCGAAAGCGCAACGCAAGTTTCGGTACGCTTGAGGGCGTACCTTTTAAAACCGCGTTTACACTCCACGAGTAAGGGTTGCAAGTGCACAACCCCTATCGAGTAGTATAATCGGGTATCGATCCACAGGGACGGGCAATTACTAGGTTAGAATCTACCTAACTTGATTAAAAACTAGAAGTGTGAAGGTTTTGGTTTGGTATTTAATTTCCTAAAAAGGTCAATTCAAACAATTCAAACAATTCAGAAAGATGTAATAAAATGCTAGAAGAAATGTAAATTGTGTTTTGATTATGGATAACAGGCGTTTCCAGGGTTTCAGATTTCATCTCTGATTTGCCTCTAGTGGTACGGCCCGTACCAAGTTGGTACGGCTAGGCCGTACTCCACTTGGTAAGGCAAGGCCGTACCACTCTGGTAAGACCCGTACTGGCTTCCCAGAACAGAGCTTACCAGTTCGAGTTGATGCATTTCCTTGCTGGTACCTTGTGCTAAACTCTTTAGAAAAGTTCAATTGACCATACCTAAGGTTCCTAAGCCTCAACTGTCGTTTGTTGGATCAAGATCTAGGTTGGAATGCAATTGATTGCCTTTTAGGGATTTTTACACCTCAACTCTCGTGTGTTGGTACAGATCTACCCTAGCTGGTTGATTGGAGACCTAAGGCACCCTCTAATCTGTCGATTAGAGGAGAATTCAACCTCTCGGCTTCAATTCGAACTATTCTACCCTAAACAATTGATTTGGTTGAGAGATTGAGATGATCACATGACCTTGATAGGTTTGATCTAGACCTAGAGGTTCATCATACACAATCACAGCAATCAAAGCAAGAGATGACAAAGTAAATCACAATCAATCAATCAAAAGAGTTCATACAAGATACAAGTCAAAGAAAGTCAAAACAAATCAAGAATCCATCTCTAAACCCTAGAAACTAAAATAACTACTCACAGCACATGATCTGATCTAAAAATACAATAAAAGGGATAGAGATAGCCATGGATCGAAGGGATCGAGAGGAGGAAGCTAGATCCGTCGAGTTTCGCCTCTTCCTCTTCCTTCCTTCTTGCTCCCAGCTCCTTAGCTCTCTTTCTCTCTCTTACTGTGCTCTCAAATAGATCTGGAATGGAATGAATGTCGAAATTGGAGAGTTCCCCGCTTTAAATAGCCTCTGTCAAAATTTGAATCTGTCAGGCCGCCTTTATGTACGGCCCGTACCAAAGTGGTACGGCCTGGCCGTACCAGGCGTGAAGAGCTGAAAACGGCTAAGTCTGGTGAGACCCGTACCAAGCCTGGTAAGGGTCGTACCTCATCATCTGAATCGCCGTTTCTTCGTGTGTTTTGCTCCAAACCTGCAGAAAACAAACAAACACTCAGCAGTACCAAATTCTAAAGATATATCAATGAAATGCACATGATTCTGGTGAATTAGGGCACGAATCTGGTACTAAAACAGGCCTAAAATAGACTAAATATGCGAGGTATCAAATTCCCCCAAGCTGAACCTTTGCTTGTCCTCAAGCAAAAAGTTTCAAACTCGGGTAAAAGTGCTGGACAACTAAATCTAAATGCAGATACAAGTCTAAATGTGAAAACCTACGTGAGTTTGCTATAATCAAGAACTTCTAGAATCGATTCGGTTGTAATTCAAACATCCCTTTATAAACCTTGATTCACTCCACCAATTAATCAATTGAACTTCTTATTTTGAGATGCTTCTAACAATGGAAAGACTAATTACCTAGGTTTGATCCAAACAATTTCATTCTTTTTCCGAGTCAGTGCTTTTACTCAAGGTGATTTTTCTTTTCATTTTCCCTCCCCCAAGCTTGAATCAAGCTTAAGGGTAAGAAAGTTGCGAACGAAGTGTGTTGGTGTGAGCAAAATTTTCTTTCTTTATTTCTAATTGGGAGACGAGCTCAAAGGCGCCCATTCGAGGCTTATTGCCAGTACTCTTATGTTCTCCATCTTTTTTTTCATTTCTTTTCTTCTTCTTTTTTTCTTTTCTTTTTGGTTTGCTCATACCATGAATACACACATCTATTGGTATTCATTCATACCAATGGATATTCCAAACTTTCTTAATTTGAAAATCCCAATTCCTAAAGGCACAGTTCAGTTTTTTCGAATAATCTCGTTCGATTCAATTCTAAGTTTGTTTCATCTTTTCCATTATTAAAAACATCTCAACCTAAGTAGTTCAATAACCAATCATGGGTTAGTTCCAATTCACTCAGGTCTATCCTAATCACAACTAAATTGTTTCAAAGTTATTCTCAATTCTAGCAATTCACGCAAATCTTCACCTAACAATGCACGAAAATACGAAAAAATGCAAGAAAAATAACGGTAAAGTAAATATGACCTAAATGCAAATGTCATCCCCCCAAGCTTAGCCAGAGCATTGTCCTCAATGCTGCAAGACTATAAGATAAAAGAGATAAAAGAAGCTCGGGGAAAAGAGAGCGAACCTGATCAGTCGTGGGAGCGGTCGTACCAGAGCCAGTCACTCAACTGCTGCTCTATCCCAGACACTCGCTGCGTGAGATCATGGAGTGCGGCGCCCTGCTCACGAATGGCAGCACCCTGCTCATAGAGTGCAACACCCTGCTCCTGACGCATGCCGTACATCAGATGGTAGACATCATGGATGGTGGGCTCAGAGACTGGAGGGGGATACACTGGTCGACTGTAGGAGGTGGAGGGGGCCGGCTGCGTAGGCAGAGGTGGATGGGCCGGCAGCGTACGTTGAAGGGCCAGCTCCATAGAATGAGGTACCTGCACCAAAGGGTGAAGGATGTACCTGCTCGAAGAAGGGGGGAGCCTGGCTGGGGAAAGGTGGCACATGAGGAGAGAGAGGATGCAGTGGCTCAAACGGAGCCTGGACTGGAGAGGTGGTGGCATCGAGCATGTCCTCATCGCCCTGCGGTAGTGGTGGAGGAGGTGGAGGTGGGGGAGGTGGAGGTGGGACCTCAGGGGCAGGCTGCACGCGGGGCGGACGTCGGAAAAACCAAGTGCTCCGGTCAGTGAAGGAGAGAGTGACCGGGAATGGCATGATATATCTGGTCCGCATGTCAGGCATGCGCCAAGCCCAAGCACCTCGCCCATCGCGTCCTGCTGCGGACTCGGTGAACTTGTAGGTGGTGAACTGAGTGAGAGAGAGAGATCGGGAGCTCCGGCACTCCTCGTTGCCGATGATCTGGAGGTGTAAGCGCTCGGCGATCAGAGTGACATAGGCCGAGATGTAGACAACGCCACCCGGCTTGGGCTGTCTCTGGATGCCGAGCCAGTGGTGGATCATGGCGAGCATCAGATCGGGCCGCTCGAGAGTGCTGTCGGGACGCAGCATATGATCCACCAACTGCAAATCCTCAACATTGGCGCGGGCGAACGTCTCGCCACGCGCAAAGATGGTGCAACCGAGGATACGCAGCAGGACCCGGATGACTGGATGAGGGACATTGAGCTGCTTGTACTCCTTGTTGACAGCTGACCCGGCTGGGGCGCCAGAGATCAGCTGCCAGAAGCTGTCGCGCTCCAAGTCCCCAGAGAAAGAGAGGGAATCAGTAGTCGGGTTCGGCTCAAAGCCAAACCACTCCCTCAAGTCAGACAGCCAGACGCGGTGGGTCTCACTCAGCATGCGGAACCTGATGAACGGGGTATCGTTCCGCGAGTACTTGAGCTCCAGAGAGGAAAGAAACTCCATGGTGAGCCTCTTTGTACCCCCTCTGGGCGATCTCCCAGAAGGCTGGAGTGATCCCGACCCGGGTGGTGATGCGGCGGAACTCATCCTCCAGTCCCAGCGTCTGAAGAGCAGAAAAATCAACAATCCTCGTGTTGTTGATCTTTTTCTTCAGCAGCATATCGAAGTACTTGAACTGCCGACGGGTCGGCATGAAGAAGTACTCCTCGGTGTACGCATCGGCACGCTGGGTGGCGTCAGAGAGGGCCGCATCAGTGCCAAAGGAATCAGAGGCGTGGTCGGAGTCGTGGACGGAGGCGTGGATGGAGGCCTGGTCAGAGCCCTGGTCCTGGTCAGAGGCCTCGTCAGAGCCCTGGTCCTGGTCTCCAGATGGATGGTAGGAGGGGCTCTCCTGTGGGCTCCGGTAGCCGGACTGATGCCCACTGGATGTGGTCTCGCCCTCATAGTAGATGGGATCGACGGCGTCCTGAAGGGAAGGACTCTGGCGGGACCCAGTCCTGGCTGCACTCTCCCGGGAGTGGCGAGATGCGCGGGAGCCACTCCGAGACGCACTCCGGTGGGAGTGATGAGATGACGTGGGGGCATCAGCAGGAGGGACGTTGGCCATCGGGCCAGTGGCGGAAGGGACGGAGGCGTCAGAGGGTGTGGAGGAGCGAGAGGATTGCCGACGCATTTCTCTCAGACGCTCGTTTGGCTGGTTGAGGGTCCGACTGGGTAGGTACGGCCTGGTCTGACCTAGGTAGGTACGGCCTAGCCGCACAGGCTGGTACGGGCCGTACCTAACTTAGGGTTTTGGTGTTGGCTGGTAAGGGCCGCACCAACTGGTACCAGTTTGGTGTCAGTTCAGACAGGTCGGTACGGGCCGTACCTACCTGGTACGGGTTGGCCGTACCAGGCTAGGGTTTGACAGAAAAGGGGCAGAACAGTGCAAGGAGGAGAAGAAAATGGAGAAAACGATGAAAAGGAAGAAAATGTACCAACCGATAGCAAGAAGGAGGCGGTGCGGGTCGGATCGGTGAGGTGCGGGTCAGACCGAAGAGGGCGTGCGGGTCGGACTGAAGAGGGTCGGACCAGAGGAAGTGCTGGTAGTGCGCCGGTGCTCAGGTGCTCCTTGTGCTCGGTTAGGGTGGAAGGAAAGGTATGAGAGGAAGAGGGAGTGGAGAGGGAGAAAAATAGAGAAGAAGAGAAGAGATGAGAGGGGTGCGGCTGGGAGGAAATGGGAAGGTTTGCGGGTACGGGGGGGGTTTAAAAAGAAAAAGGCGGCAGTTAATGCGTCGGTTCGCGTCTCTGACCTAGGTACGGCCTGGCCGTACCAAACTGGTACGGGCCGTACCAACCCTTCAATTTTCAGGCCGTACCAATGTGGTATGGCCTAGCCGTACCAACCTCAAAATTTTTTGTTTCTCTTTCTCGTGACTTCTCAAGCCGCTCGTGATGCAATGCAGAAGAATGAATGCATGTCTATCTGTTCCTAAGATGCAAAACAGGTAAAAATGGCTTGGGCTGCCTCCCAAGGAGCGCTCGTTTTAGGTCTCGAGCTCGACCTTCTCTTTTCAGGCTTCGGTTGGAGATGGATCGGGTGGCACTGGAGGGAGCACCCACTTCTGAGGTACACGGACCGTGCGATCACACTCTTGCATCAGAAGAATCCGCAAGATTCCCATCAAGTTCTTGATCGAGCGCCCGATCGCGCTTTTGTGCGCTTCCAATTTCTCCAAGAGTGAAGCAGTCCGATCGGGTTCAAGATCTGCACTTATGATCACAGGACAACATCTATCTGGGTCTAGAAACTCATACCTGAGGTGAGCTGCTGGAGGCTTGAGCTCAGGAGTCAGCCGCTCTGTCTGGGTCTTGACGCGGGTCGCATCAAGTGGCGTGCGGGTCGCATCAAGTGAAATGGCATCGCATGCTGACCAATCCGACTCGCTTCCTTTGGGCTCCAGGTCATCAAACCACGGCATGCGGGTCGCATCAGGTGGCGTGCGGGTCGCGTCCACATGCTCTTCAGGTGGAGATGCAGGTCGACTTGGCTGGGCTGGTCCTTCGCATTCTGGCTGAGCTGGCAGAGGTTGGCGTGAGGCGACGATGTGGCTTAACTGCTCCAACAGCTTGCTTTGAGCAGCCATTTGAGTGGACATGCTCTGCATCTGTTCCCACAGCATCTGGTTCGTCTTCCCTTGCTCGTGTATGAATTCGATCTCAGCGGGATCAATGTACGGCTCGGGTGGATCGGATTGAAATGCGTAATTGCTGGGGTTATCAAACGGTGCAGTGTTGTAGCAGTAGCCATCCTGCTCTGGTTCCTCATCCCAATCAGCTAGTGGGCAATACTCGTAAGAGTGTCTCCTGTCCCCACACATGACACATGGCTGTGGTTGATGGTTCCTGGCTGCCCTCACGCTCATTCTGATTGAATACTTCTCCATGGCCTCCTCTAGCTCGGCAGCTCTAGCATATAGAGCTGTGATCTGATCAGCTTTGGATCGGCCGCCTCCTCCAGCTTGAAAATTGTCGCGGCCAAACCAATGTTGGTCTGTCGTCGTGTTGTACATGAGATCCATGGTGTCTCGAGCTCCTCAGATAGTAATCGCCATAATGTTCCTGAAAAAGAGAAAGTAAATAAATAAAAGAAACAAAATAAAATAAAAGAAAATAAAGGATACAAGATAAAGTCTAGATTAACTAAGTAAGGTAAAATCTAACTAGGCAATTGGTTACCGTCCCCGGCAACGGCGCCAAAAACTTGTTCGCGCGAAAGCGCAACGCAAGTTTCGGTACGCTTGAGGGCGTACCTTTTAAAACCGCGTTTACACTCCACGAGTAAGGGTTGCAAGTGCACAACCCCTATCGAGTAGTATAATCGGGTATCGATCCACAGGGACGGGCAATTACTAGGTTAGAATCTACCTAACTTGATTAAAAACTAGAAGTGTGAAGGTTTTGGTTTGGTATTTAATTTCCTAAAAAGGTCAATTCAAACAATTCAAACAATTCAGAAAGATGTAATAAAATGCTAGAAGAAATGTAAATTGTGTTTTGATTATGGATAACAGGCGTTTCCAGGGTTTCAGATTTCATCTCTGATTTGCCTCTAGTGGTACGGCCCGTACCAAGTTGGTACGGCTAGGCCGTACTCCACTTGGTAAGGCAAGGCCGTACCACTCTGGTAAGACCCGTACTGGCTTCCCAGAACAGAGCTTACCAGTTCGAGTTGATGCATTTCCTTGCTGGTACCTTGTGCTAAACTCTTTAGAAAAGTTCAATTGACCATACCTAAGGTTCCTAAGCCTCAACTGTCGTTTGTTGGATCAAGATCTAGGTTGGAATGCAATTGATTGCCTTTTAGGGATTTTTACACCTCAACTCTCGTGTGTTGGTACAGATCTACCCTAGCTGGTTGATTGGAGACCTAAGGCACCCTCTAATCTGTCGATTAGAGGAGAATTCAACCTCTCGGCTTCAATTCGAACTATTCTACCCTAAACAATTGATTTGGTTGAGAGATTGAGATGATCACATGACCTTGATAGGTTTGATCTAGACCTAGAGGTTCATCATACACAATCACAGCAATCAAAGCAAGAGATGACAAAGTAAATCACAATCAATCAATCAAAAGAGTTCATACAAGATACAAGTCAAAGAAAGTCAAAACAAATCAAGAATCCATCTCTAAACCCTAGAAACTAAAATAACTACTCACAGCACATGATCTGATCTAAAAATACAATAAAAGGGATAGAGATAGCCATGGATCGAAGGGATCGAGAGGAGGAAGCTAGATCCGTCGAGTTTCGCCTCTTCCTCTTCCTTCCTTCTTGCTCCCAGCTCCTTAGCTCTCTTTCTCTCTCTTACTGTGCTCTCAAATAGATCTGGAATGGAATGGATGTCGAAATTGGAGAGTTCCCCGCTTTAAATAGCCTCTGTCAAAATTTGAATCTGTCAGGCCGCCTTTATGTACGGCCCGTACCAAAGTGGTACGGCCTGGCCGTACCAGGCGTGAAGAGCTGAAAACGGCTAAGTCTGGTGAGACCCGTACCAAGCCTGGTAAGGGTCGTACCTCATCATCTGAATCGCCGTTTCTTCGTGTGTTTTGCTCCAAACCTGTAGAAAACAAACAAACACTCAGCAGTACCAAATTCTAAAGATATATCGATGAAATGCACATGATTCTGGTGAATTAGGGCACGAATCTGGTACTAAAACAGGCCTAAAATAGACTAAATATGCGAGGTATCAGCTACTACGTGAAGTAAAACGCGTTGGTGCTCCACGCCGCTATATTTTTATTTTGAAAGTCCAAACGACCGATCCGAACCGTTCAACATGATCTCCATATTGAAATGTACTTGGAGACCAAATTTTACATTTTTTAGAATTTTTTTACTATTTATTAAGCCACTTTGAAAATCACTGATCCGGCAGTGCAGAATTTTTTACTGTTTTTCACTGTTCACCCGGATTTTCAGATTTTCAAAGTGGCTTAATAAATAGTAAAAAAATTCTAAAAAATGTAAAATTTGGTCTCCAAGCACATTTCAATATGGAGATCATGTTGAGCGGTTCGGATCGGTCGTTTGGACTTTCAAAATAAAAATACGGCGTGAAGTACAAACGCGTTTTACTTCACGTAGTAGCATAGCTCATCTATATATATATATATATATATATATATATATATATATATATATATATATATATATATATATATATATATATATATATATATAGAGGAGGGATCCACTTACAACAAATTTGAGTTACAACAAAGTTACAACATTCATTTTTTTCATTTTCAAAGTCCAAATCGTCGATCCAAACCGTTCAACATGATTATCTAAATAAAATGTACTTGCAGATCAAATTTTATATTTTTTTGAATTTTTTTACTATTTATTAAGATGGGTACAAAATTCAATGGTCTAAGTATGGCTATTTTTTGTAAAATACTTAATAAATAGTAAAAAAATTCAAAAAAATGTAAAATTTGATCTGGAAGTACATTTTATTGTGGAGATCATGTTGAACGGTTTGGATCGACGATTTGGACTTTGAAAATGAAAAAAATGAATGTTGTAACTTTGTTGTAACTCAAATTTGTTGTAAGTGGATCCCTCCTCATATATATATATATATATATATACAGCACATTTATAGGGATCACATGCAATTAATTGGAAGAGTGGAGGAGTGAAAAGGGCAAACCATGTGCAAATTCTTAATTTAATTAAGCTTTAATTAGCTAACAATGCACTACCACTAACGATACTTTACTGCAAAAATGTAAAGTACACGAATATAAATGTTACGTTTGCTAGGTCAACTAATTAAACTGCAGTATAAAATCCACTACACCAAAATAGGCCTTTTGCAACAAATTATTGCAACTGCACAAATATTTGATGCATTAGATTAAAGATATTGCTACAAAATTTATTGGTTGTAATAGAAATTACTTTTTTGCAACCAATTAATTATATTGCAATTAATTAATTGGTTGCCCGAAAAAAAAACGTATTTGCTACCAAATTAATTGCAATTGCAACAAAAAAATATGTTGCTGAAAATAATTTGCACGTGCTTGACCTTGCCCATGAATTGATTGCAATCCACCACTAGTGGAAAAACTGGAATTAGGATTGGTTATTTACGCACATTAGGATCGGAATTTAACCGATCTTGATCCGGGCGATACTAATGCGAAACTAATCTGGATCAGTTAAACAACCGATCCTAATTCGAGTTTCTGTCCAAAAAAAAAAACAAAAAAAGAATTAGAATCGGTTGTTTAAAATAACCGATCCTAATAGTACTAATTAGGATCGGTTATTTGAAACAACCAATCCTAATTCCTTTCTTTTTCTTTTTCTTTTTCAGAACCAACATTTTGTTAATCCAGATATAATGCATTACATATTATAACAAGAAATTTAAATCCAAAAATGGGAAATTAACTCTCATTTTAATCAATCTATTTTGACATAGACTTAGTTCAATAAGAAATGGAAAACAAACAAGAAAACAAAAATTATTAATTGAACCCATTTCAATTTCAAGAGTACTCATATATGACTCATGATCCTACAATCATATCCATTCTTTAATTGAACACAAAATTATTAAACACAAAATTACCATTACGACAAAGTTATCTCTAAGAGATTCTTCCTCTAGTTCTTCAAAATAATGCTTGAATACCAGCAAAAAGAAAATCACAATTAAATATAAACTTTGTACCTTTCCATTACATGGTAATCAGGGGCGGATCCAGGATTTTCGTCGGGGGGGGAAAAAAAATATCGAATCGGGTTTAAATCCATTAACCAATTGAATACTCGATAAAAAATAATGCTTTAATTTATACTTTCTAATGCTTTGACTTGTAATTTCTGATTCTCTGACTTATAATTCTAATTACCAATCAAAATTCAACAGATTTATTTCAATTTTAACCCTAAATTTAACTCGAATTACAAATTAAACGTTCAAAGGGGGGCAAAAAAAATTCCAGGGGGGGCAGAGTCGTTCGAAACCGATAAATCTCCATTAAAACTCAAAATCCAGGGGGGGGCAGCTGCCCCCCTGGAGTACTCTGGGTCCGCCCCTGATGGTAATGCTTGGTTAGAAAGGGTGTTTGCGTGCAATCGGATCTTGAGCAATCGGATCCGAAAGGGTAAAGAAGAACACACCTTTTTTTCAATTAACTTCGTGAAGAATCGCTCGGCTTGAACAGCGGAAACGTCACCACGGTAGTCTCGCCATACTAAGACGCGACTGAGAGGTCTTGAGCGCCGAGCGCCGAGCGGACTGAGAGGGTTTAAAACAAGCACACACAGAGAGACACGGAGACTGAGAGAAGAGAGAGAGAGTTTAATTTTGAAGGGAGAGAAGGGAGAGACGGAGGGTTTAATTTTGAAGGGAGAGAAGATAGAGACTAAGGGACTAGAGGCGGGAAACGAAAATAATAACGTCAAATTACCATTAGGATCGGTTAATAACTACAACCGATCCAGATTATAATCTATTAAGATCGGTTTTACTAAATAACCGATCCAAATAGTATTAGGATCGGTTATTATAAACAACCGATCCAAATGTGCATACAATAGGATAAAAAAAAAAAAAGAATTAGGATCGGTTGTTTCAAATAACCGATCCTAATAGTACTAATTAGGATCGGTTATTTGAAACAACCGATCCTAATTCTTTTTTTTTTATTATCCTAATGTATGCATATTTGGATCGGTTTTTTTTATAATAACTGATCCTAATACTATCAGGATCGGTTATTATAAAGAACCGATCCTATTTGTGCATATATTAGGATCGGTTCTTTATAATAACCGATCCTGATAGTATTAGGATCAGTTATTATAAAAAAAACCGATCCAAATATGCATACATTAGGATCGGTTGTTTATAATAATCGATCCTGATAGTTTTTAGGATCGATTTTTTGAAATTAACCGATCCAGATAGGTCTTAGTATCGGTGTTTGGTAATAACCGATCCAGATAGGCCGATCCTAATTCCAGTTTCTCCACTAGTGCACCCCTCAAGTTTTTGTTGCATTTTCATATAAAAAAATATATTTTAAACCATGTCATGAAGTGCTTCATGTAAATGGTTGTTTAATTCATTTTTTGAAAGTACCTTCGAAGTTTTTTTCTTATAACAACTTTTTTAATTCACCGCACATTTATATTCATTTTATTAATTCATATACCTCTTAAACATTGTTAGCTTGATTTTTTGCATCACTAGTACTGCATAATATTTTAATCACCATTTACTTTTTGTACCGTCAGCACGTGCTACTATAATATTTTCACCATCAATATAAATAAATGTAAATAGAAAAAAAAAAAAACAGCTTCTCACTTGTACAAAATGTAAATAAATGCTTGATTAGAAAAACAAAAACATTAAGGCAGAAATTCAAAATAAACAAAATGTTTGATTAACAAAGTTGCAACAAAACTATTTGGTATTGCAACTGACAAAATTAATTGGCAAGAAAAAATTCACAAACTATAAGTCTCTTTTGCTATTTTCTGAAGACACTAATTTTGAATAAAGTTTATGGCTCATTTTAATTAGCATTTTTGTATTCACCGATAATGCTTTTCGTAGCTAGTTTTTTCAAATAAGAAAATGTTTTTTGCCACCAGAATAAGTTCACTGGTGCAATTTATAGAATTATTTCATTAATTATTGTCTTGAGAAAAAAGAAGAAGCAAAAACTCTATTATTATAATACCTTGACATATATATATTTAACTAATAATTTCACATTGGATTCTTTCTCGAAATGCAGCCCTAAGCTGCTCACGCACACTTTCACGAATTTTCTCTTGCATTAACTCCATTTGTCTTTCTCGTGTGGCACGTTCTTCTATCACCAAAACTTGGAGTTCTCTCTCTCTCGCTTGTAACTCCTCCACTCTAACAATAAGATTTTCATTGGTTTCCTTTTGTTCCTTGAGTTGTTGACGTACATCTTCGTCTGAATTGGATGACTTTGCCATGCATATAGCCACGACCAGGAAAATAACCCAACTCGTCACTAGCAACATCCTTAAAAATAACATTTCGC